>ML795609.1:335532-349914 GCA_009831015.1 Picea engelmannii | reverse complement strand
TTTTCCAAGATGTTACACAGCACTTGACTGTTGAATTGGCCAGAACTTATGCAAATCATTATTAAGTTGTCATAACCTATACAGTTGATGTCAGCTTTCTTTCCATAGTACTGCTGAGACATTGAAGGGGGCATTGCTAAGACTTGCACCCAGTTGGACACTGTCTCATTATATTCCCATATTCTCACGGTAGCACTTTCCAAAAATTCCAGGAGGACTACCACAAACATACGACCCCCACAATTCACAATATCTAGAGAATACTCAAGTGGTGAGGGTAAAAGAGGGGGGAATTCATACCACAGACCCTTGTGAGTATTACAAGCCACTACTTTGCCCCCTCTGTTCAAAAAATAGACTATCTCTTCACCACCATGTCCTGACGTCAAGATGGAAGAATACTCTTTTGAAGGACTCCGCCGGACATCCGAGGCAACTACATTACCTCCTTTGTTCAAAAAATACACAATTCCATCATCACTGGCAACATTTTGTTTCAAATAGCATTTTCCATACCTTATCTCCTTTATGTTACAACTTATAGATGGTTGACTCCAGTATTGTTTTGATGAATCATATACCTTCATTACAAATGTAGGCAAATCACCATATATGAGTATTATCTTGTATGACTTTTTAAATGCAACCATGGTGATAGCATGTATGGTCTGAGTAATCTTTAGATGCGGTAATTTGCAACACTGTCCAGTGAGAGGGTTGCACACAATGAAATTGCCAAGAGATGACTCAAAACAAATAAGTGCTCCTGCAGATGCTACTGGTTTGCACTTCACATTTTTGCTCAAGCAAGAGGGAAGATTAATATGGTGCCATTTATTGACCTCTGTGTCATATACAATGCCCTGATCAAACTTCGAGTCTACCATGTAGAACCATGGACAGCGGGATGGGACCTCTGAACAAGCATTCAAAAAACTTGGAGAATACATCATTGAATTCCATCCTTTGCACACTGAACGAAAACGGAAGAAGCTAGACACAGGCAACCGTGCAAGAACCCTTGCTAATAAATCTTCATGAAGTTCACCACATGATATCTTATCTATTATCATAGGATCCTCACATGAAATTGATGCATTTATCTTTCTCCTCTTCTGTTTCAAGTTGTTTTCATCAAGAGTGCCCATAATACTTCTTTTCTTGACTACAGGAACCTGCTGGTTTTCCATTGCAATCCCACAATTTGAAGATGTTCCAGGCATGATGTTGCACATAGGAGAATGCCGCAAACAGTAACAAGACTGCAAGAAGTCTGCACTCAACAACCAAGCACAAGAAAAATACTAAGAATCACATTATATAAATCATATATCTAAATATTGTATTTATTTATATGGTTTTTCAAAACTCGGTATCTGCTTTAGTGACTTGAGTATCTAACTTCCAAATTTTACTGCAAAATATGACATTTAAAGATAAAGATAGAAAGATTTGAACTGAACTCCCTTTATTGTTTAAAGCCAACATTATGTCCCAGTACACACTAATCGTGTATCTGGATTCTGTAGTATGTATCTGTGTGATTTGTGTGGAACCAATCTCAAGATCAATATCAGACACATTGCATGTGAAATGAAATCAACAATGGCAAATCTGGAAAGAGATTCACACGTGAAGTAGAACTCAGTAAATAGAATGCTGGAAACTAACCACAAGATACTAGGTCCAATAATAACTGCAAAATAATCAAAAGTACTGTATTATGTGTAGCATAGCCTACCACATGTGCATAGAGAGAGTCAATATTTGTGTATTGCTGTGTATGTGGGCTATGTTTACATAGGTACTATGAAAAGCGAGGCAACATCTCTAAGTTCCAACTATCATGTTGTTTAGAGGGTTCCCTGTATGAATGATGGGTCCACATCCAATAAAGTCAGTGATTCCCTTCATCATCAATGCGATGGAATCTGTCATGCCTAAGTAATGGATGTTCTTTTACTCAATACCATCTGCAGGCCTGAATGCCTTAGTCCTTACAAGCTGTTTCTAAACATTTTAATTTTTTTCTACTCTCTTTAATGAGGGCTTCCATCCTCAGTTTTGTGGGTATTGACGTAAGGCAAAAACTAATATTGTGTGAATAGTTCTCTGTTCTAAATCCTAAACGCACAAACAGCTAAATCAGCCTTTGCATGCCATATAAACACAGTTCCTGTATAATAAGTACTTTAATTCTCAGGGCTTTCCTGACAATCATTTTGGGAACCCCTGTTAAAATAAAATAAAAATTTATTTATCTATGCTCAGCTAGGGGATAACTGTTCTTTTCCTTGAAGCTAGGAAATGTGCTTTGAGCTCATTGAAACTCTTACTGTTCATTCACTGGCACTACTTTTGCTTCTTTCATAGTTCCACCATTGTAGATGCTCAAATGGGATCATGAAGATGGAAGGAAGCATTAGACAGGACTGAGGAGCCTACTTCTGGGAGGTAAAAAGCAACTAATTCTCCAAGACAGTTAAATATGCAAAAGAAAAGAAACAAGGTTACAAGACCTTCCATACTAAATATGACAGAGTACTCCATGATGGTGATACATTCTAATCAGGCATATACGAATAGTTGAGAAAAACCCAGAAACAAAGGATTGACTCGATTTACCCCATTTACCATCCATGGATCACAGGGAAGTACTCAGAAGGTTTTCTGCGAGGTTTTCTTTGGACAAAAAAACAGCTAAACGATTCTTCTATCTACACACTGGGTTACCCTAGATTCGGATGGTGCAGACCGCCCCAGCCACAGTGAAAACATGGGTATGCAATAAGCATGAAACTATATTTGAGCCTTGAAATTCGCCAACTAAAAATCCTAAACGGAGAAAAACAGGAAAAATAGATTCATAGGTGTCAGGCTGCAGTAGTCATCTTGCAGCTTGCAAGTCAATCAACTGTGATCGGAATCACGGTATCAAGATGCACTCCCATAAGGGCAGCCAAAAAACTTTATACCATCCATATCCAGCTCAAATCAATCTCCAACATCGAAATGAAAATGCAAAAAGCGTTATGGAAATCTAGCATCGAAGGTGACTGAGGTCTTAGGCTCACCGAACTGGAATACAGTCTCCTGTTAACACTGGGTTCCATCAGTGAACATACATATAAATCATCCATGAGAATCGATCAACAGTTGGCGAATGCCACTACTAACTATCAGACCAAACCCACTTCATAGATGATTGAAAATTACAATATTCATCTATAACATCAGTATCAAACGCCCCTTAAACTATATTTTCCAAGTTCAACATTTCACGATCTTAGGGTTCACTTGGGTTCATCCATTTCACAACCATCCGACATTTTTCCAGCCTCCGACACCATACTTCAGGATTATTGTATTCACTGACTGCTTGACGCCATCTGGAACATGCCAATTTAGGGAAAAAACAAACTGGGTTTCTCACCAAACCCTCAGAAGGGGATATCACCCTAACTACAATTCTCAACCCAGATAAAGATACCAAAATGAAAGAGAGAATCAATCTACTAAAACGAAGTATGAAAGCATACCTGCACTTATCCAAGAGTTCCTCCAATGCTAATCAAAACTGCAACCAATCCACACCATTATCTTCTCCTGAAGCAGATCCATTGACATAACAACCCCTATCGGAGAAAGGGTTAACAAACCACTACCTTATACTCTATCCACCCAGAATGATGAAAGCACTCTTGCTATTGTCTGGAACCCACTGACAAGTTTGCTTTCAATGATGTTAACCGAAGGTGGGAATGAGAACTTCAAAGCCCAAGGTATCGGAGAATTAGAATGCTAAGCATAGAGCACATTATTCCAAGGCATCATGAGTCTGCAGAGCACTGAGAAAGAAGTACAGAATTGACTTTGAAAAGCAAAAGCTTTGGTTGACATATCAGACAGAGGAATATATGTTGAGAACTGTGTCAAGCTACAACAACAAGTCAATGCCCACCAAAAGGACGGTCGGGATGTGTGAAATTCTGTTAGCCCACATTTGATTACTGCCCTTTGTTGGGATTTAATGTATTCTAAATCGATATTTAAGCTCCATCTGATAGTTTAAAGTTCCCTTGTGTTCTGGCATCTTGGAATGTCTCGGGATTCCAGGATAACATGGGCGGGTTGTAACCCAACACTTGATTTAAAAACAGCTATTGTGATGAGCTTTTGTTTCTGATGCTGGTCAGAGTGGATACATCTTCAAGCATGCGCTTTCTTTTTTCTTATTAATCACACCTGCTTCTTCCTTTAGTAGGTAGGCGTCATATTCATGTTAAAAAAATAGGGAATGTGCTTGTTTTTATTAAAAATGATTTTAACACCGTGTAACCATCAATCTCAAATGTATACTTCCATTTGGTGTAATGATCTCCAAATAAATTTATAAGAAAGTAATCATTCCTTCTATTTTATCTAATTAATTTTTAATTTTAAAAAATAAAAGTGTATAATTTATTTTTATTTTATTTAAACATTATATAAGACTTAATTTCTTTTGTTTATTATATAAGTATTTTATTTTATCTTATTTTTAGAATGTACACATGGATGAAAAGTGAGAATGTGCATATCATATGTACACTTTCACTATATGTGGAAAAGGTCCCCACCCAAAATGTACATATTATGCACATTGGAGTAGAAAAGGAGGGGTGAGAATGTGCATATAATATAGCACACTCAAGAGGGGGGGTGAGAGTGTGCATATAATATGCACACTCTCAACCCCTCCTCCCCCACCCAAGTGTGCATATAAGTGGGTGGGGTGGGTCGGTGTGGAGAATGATGCACACTCTCACCTCCATGTGGGGGAGGGGGGTTGAGAGTGTGCATATGGATTGAGATGGTGTTCACTCCTTTCCCCATAACATATGGATAGGGTAGGGCCAGGGAGAGTGAGAGTGTATGGATGTGGGGGAGGGAGGTGAGAGTATGCATGTAATATGTACACTCTCCCCACCTCCATTCTCATTTCTTTATCATTGAAAGTATTTCACCCACCCACCCCCTAACTCAAGGGGGTCGAGAGTGTGCATGGGGGGTGAGAATGTGATAATATGCACACTCTCACCACCCCAACTCTCGATCTTATTTCTTTATCATTTAAAGTATCGCACTACCACCACCACCCAAAAAGAGAGGTGAGAGTGTACATGGGGGGGAGGAGAGTGTGCATATAAAGGGAGAAGTATGTGTATTATATGCACACTCTCACCCCCTCATGCAAACTCTCATTCCCCTTTGTAGGTGGTGGTGAGAGTGTGCATATTATATATGCACTCTCACCACCCTCAATCTCATTTTTTTATCGTTGAAAATATCTAACCTCACAACACCCCCATCCCTTCCTAAGGGAATGAGAGGGAGCATATAATATGCATACTCCATTTCCCACCCTCAATTCTTATTTCTTTATCTTTTAAAGTATTTAAAATCCCCTACTTTCTCCCACACAAAGGGGTGAAAGTATGAATATAAAGAGGGAGCATGAGAGTGTGCATATAATATGCACACTCTCACCCCTACCCTCAATCTCATTTCTTTATGGTTAAAAGTATCTCAACCCCACTACCACCTTATGATTGTTTTACATGAAAAATAAAATTATGCATATAATATACACACTTTTTCCACACCACCATCTAGTAATATAATGAACTTCAACAAATTATGAAAAATTAATCATACACTACACTATATTTATCTATATAGTTAATTTCAAAAAGTTAAAGCTATACTCTACCATTTTTTCATTTTGGAGAAAAAGAGATCGATACATCTTAACCTTTTGTGTAGTGGAAGGAAGATTGTTGTAAACCAAAATAAAGATTTTAAAATTTGTTATGTGATGTTTTTAAAGAACATCTTTATTAAAATAACAAAAACAAAACTTTATGTTTGAGAGAAAATTCTAAATATGACAATATATAAAGAATCTTAAGGATGAAATTTATGTTTAAATTTTATGAATTTTTATAAATAAGATTTATGTTTAAATTCTAAAATGGATTTATATTTAAATTTTATAAAATATATGTTTAAATAACATGATAAAAAAATTATTATATTTTATATTATGTTAATGTGATTTAAAGTTCATAATTTTTTATTAAAAAATAACAAAATTATTTGCAAATATAAAGAAGAGAATTACTCGTCTATATTTTCACAATTTATGTATATATTTTTAAGAAAAATATTTTGTAAATTTTTTGGGGGGAGTATTTCTTATGATTTATAGATGATAAATGGATAAAACATCTATTTTGATTATGGAATCTAACCCAGGTAAGTCAAACTCATAACCTCCCCCAACTTTAAGAAAGAGATCTCACACCTAGCTCAAGCTAACCCTTAAAACTAAAAATATAAAAATCTACAACTCATATATATTTATCACACTTTAATCAACATAAACTCTCAAATTTATATAATCCCAATTTTTCCATTCATATGGTGATTATAATGTGTAAAATTATACTTAATTGTTTTGTAAATATTATATTGAACTTGCAATCTAATAAAGAAGTGCTTAAATTATAATGTTATGTGTCTTTATTCATTATAATTAAATTTATTTTTAATAATTAATTTAATAATTATTTAAATATTATGAAAAAATAATAATTATTTTTTAATTTAATTTTCATTAAAAAATTTCTAATCATAATTATTATGAAAAATATTATGAAAAATAATAATTAATTTCTAATTTAATTTTTATTTAAATTTTTCTAATCATAAACTTATTTAGTTTTTTTTATAATAATCTTTATAATATAATGCAAAAAAAAAATATCTATTCATTTATTATAAAAATCTAAAACTCTATACTTAAACTATATTACTATATTTAAACTATGTTTGTGATCTCTATTGACTTTTGAGGCTATATTATAATTACAAATGTCTAGATCCATTAAACTATATTAGTATGTTTAAACTATGTTTGTGATCTCCATTGACTTTTGAGACAATATTATAATTACAAATGTCTAGATCCATATTATTAAGTCAATAAAACAATATCATTACTATAATAATTACAATAAGACAATATCATCATTATCATAATTACAAGTTTCTATTATTGTCCTTTATAATTATTAAATTATATATAAATATTATTTTCAATCTATTATATATTCATTATTAATATTTTTGCATTTGATATATTACACTCACATTTGATAATACTACTAATAATTAAATAATAATAATATATCACATCGAATTTGTTAAGTATACATCAAAGTTAACTAACAATATTCTACTTTACTTTTTTACTTTCTCTACTATGAACTTGCACCATCACGTTAAGGAATAAAATGATATATTTTTTACTATAAATAAATTTTAATTAAATGTGGAATCAACATCTCTACTATGAACTGCACCATCATGTTAAGGAATAAAACGATATATTTTTCACTAATAAATAAATTATTTATTTAAATGTGGAATCAACATCTATACCTTATGTCGTATATTTGTGCTTCAAGAGATAATAGAATTTATCCCATGCGTAGAGTAAAGGCTATCATGTCCTATTTTTATTAGTTTATTTTATTATCAACAATATGTTTGTTACTGGGCAACTTAGATTTTGGGGATATTTTGTTTATCAAATCATTTGTTTTTTTTTGTTTTTTAGTTGGTCATTTTCAATGGTGAACAAAGATATTTCAATGAAATATTAATTTAAGACAGAAAAACATGTTAAAATTGGATACAATACAATTTTCGACTAGTGTAGTTTGTCTTGAAGGTTGAAGGTGTGTTAATAGGTAATGAGCTTCCTTTTTATAAATTTTTTGTTCATATATTTATGAATTTCTTGTTGATATATTTATTAATAAATATATTAAAAATTGTGATAGATAAAAAAAAAATCATTATTTTGTTAGGCTGCTATTAAGATATGGGTTAAGGATGTTTGATATTGATATGTTCTACAATGTTTAAGCATTTGAAGGTTGATATAAGTTTTTTTTTAAAGTATCATGTTGTGTTACTATTGTGTTGAGTGGCGTTTGGATTTGTAGGAACATTTTTATGGTTTTTTTTTATTATGGGTTGAGAATTTTTTGTTGAATAGTCTATCTAGTTGTCTTGCCATTTATGAGTTGAGTTTCTTAGTTTACCCATGCAATTCTAGGATTTTTTGGAGTGTTTTCTATAGTAATTAGAGGGTTTATTTATCATGAGCCTACATATTACTATATTTGTACTTATATCGATGAGATAAAAACTCATTTGATGGTAATCAAGAGGATGGCATTCTTTAGAGGATCACCACACACACACACACACACAAGGTTCCCCATACCCAAGGGATGAGTTGGTGCTTTTCAACATGTTTAAGAATAACTGAGCGACATGTTAATATGGTGTGACTATAGTTAATGTGTTATCGTCGGCCCACCATGTTCCTTAGGCCTCAACATCACAATTTTGAGGAGGCCCCGAGGGCCAACAAGATTTGATCACTTGACCTGATGGGAACTAAACCCCATAAAGGCCAATCAACATACCCACTATATATATATATATATATATATATATGGTAAAAACCTAATGTATAAACCATTGTTGAATGATAATTCTAATGATGGCCTCTATAATTATATCATCAAAAGTGTTTATAACAATGGAAAATGATTATCTATTATATTTGTGTCGTGCAAGTATGTATAACATCGAACTTCTGGTGACCATTGTTTGTCATCCATCACACAACTCTTTACTTGTTGGCATGTCATAATGGATTATACTGCTCTCAACGATAAACTATTACACAATCTTTTACTTGTTGGCATGTCATAATGAATTATACCATCCACAGTCATCTTCCATTACACAACCCAATAAGTTTTTGCTCATAATATATTTTATATTAATGTAGAACACCTCAAACTAGGACACATAGTTTTGGTGTTATCCTCTAATTTTTATGCCTGGCCAACCTCACTCCATAAAATTATTATATCAAGTGTAACCATGGTTTTTACTGGGTTGAACTAAATTATCAACTTAATTTAAAGTTTGAAACTATAAACTTGTTAATCTTAGCACCTATTCAACTGTGACTTTTTAATTAAACTTATATACCAAAATAACCAAGTAGAATAGAAATGGTATATATATATATATATATATGTGTGTGTGGGGGGGGGGCAGGGTGTGTTTGATCTGATCTATGGTAAAGATATTGTTTTTACTTAAAAAAAATAAGCAAAGTTCAAATATTTCTCTCCCTTTTCACATTAAAATGGTTTTATATTATAACAATAACAATATAATATTAAATTTAATAAATTATATATATATATATATATATATATATATATATATATATATATATATATATATATATATATATATATATATATAATATTAAAATAGTTTTATATTATAACAATAACAATATAAAAATGGTTTTATATTATAACAATAACAATATAAAAATGATTTTATATTATAACAATAACAATATAATATTAAAATTAATAAATTATATATATATATATATATATATATATATAATAAAATAATGATTTTATATTATAACAATAACAATATAATATTAAAGTTAATAAATTATATATATATAATAAAATATTAAAAGATAATATTAATGATATATATAAAAATTTATATTGGTTAAAAAAATGAATGTTACATCTATCACTTATCAAAATGTGAGATATCATTTATATTTTTTGTGCATCCTACTTAATTTGAATGAACAACCTTAACAACACAACTACAAAACAAACAATAACCCTATTGCAAAGGCTTGCCAACCCCTTTAAATAAATTACCACATAAAATTCTAATAGATGCTAAAATATTACCTTACTTTCACCCACGCAACTTACATCTCATAACCTCAATCCAACATTAAAAAAAATTCAAATAATCAAAAGTATTTCATTTGGATTTTACACAAATAAACAACTTTCCTTTTTACAAGCATAACTCTCCTTTTTACAAGCATTTTTCCTTTTTACAAAGAAGATTATTTCAAGCCATTTGTTTTTCTTTTAAATTGAAGTGCATGAAGGTCTCTAGAATATTTGATTCACATACCTATAACAAAGTCAATCTTCGTTTATTTTAACTAGAAAAACTTGTTTATTTTTTCAATAAACAAACTTGATTTAGTTTTTTTAATCTTAATCAAATTTAGATGCATAAATTCATCACACATAATATAATATCAACCATGCATGTAAAAAAATAACAATTAATATAATAATTTAGAATACAATGTCATAGTAGTGAAAAAATTAATAGGATTAATACATGCACCAAATGGGAAATAAAAAAAATAACAAGATAAAAGAAAAATGATAGTACTTTGTCTTTGTATTTGATAATAGAATAATACAAGAATCACGTTTTCCCTTGTGCTTAAGCTTTGGTAATGTAGTGTATGTATTTAGCATTTGGTTCTTATCATACATCAAATTTTAGAGACTAGTAGAATGTGTGATGTGATATTTTTTAAGTAATTGTATACATACAATATTTAATATTAATATTTATTGATGATATGAGATTTTTTTTTTTGGTTTATATGTATTGGTTAGATTTTTTTGTGTTTTTTTCTTGCATAAGTTTAGACGTATGGATATGATTTCCTTTTTTTAGTGTTTATTATCTATTGTGAAGTTTTTAGCTCTTCAGTCTAATCATTATGTGTTTTTGATAAGAATTTTTGAATTTTCATTTTTTTTTAGTGTTTATTGTCTATTGTGAAGTCCTTAGCTTATTAGTCTAATCATTATGTGTTTTTGTTAAAAAAATTGAATTCTTTTGTTGGACACTCTCTTCTTAATTGGATCAACCTCAATCCGTGTGTTTAGATTTGATCTCTTGATTAGTTAGAGATGCTCTTAGGAGGTCCCCAACACCTTTAGATCTATTTGAGGGTGCAAACAAGGGTTTACTTGGTCAAATTCAATCTCCATTTTTCTTGTTTGATTATTGTGTCTAATACATGGGTCATACAACCTAATTCATGACTATCTTCTACATATCAACCTAACCCATGGAACTAAGCCCTTGTTTCTGATGAAAAACTCACAAATTACCTTGTAAACTAGCATTTTGACAAGCAAACTCACATGTGAGTACCCATAATGTGAGGATTCTTCACATTTATTAATTGTCATTTCCTTATCTCTCTAGTATCATTTTATTTTCTATAAGTATCCTTCATATAATTTTATTTTCTATAAGTATCCTGCATCTCACATTTTTATGGACCCTTCTCTCAACTCTCTAAGCCGTTGAAATTTTAATGGACTTCTGACACAAAGCTTTCTAATCTCCTTCTTGATCTCTTGAGATTCTTTAACCAACTTTCTCCTCCAATGCTCTTCCATTTAGAGCCTTTCCTTCACAAGTCTACTCTCTCCATTGGTTTGGTTCTTCTCTCTTGTTGAATTAGTTGCTTTGGTTTAGGGTTTTGTGGCTCCATCACCAATGTTTCTTTGGATCCTCTTCAACCACACCTCAAGGGAGGTTACTAGATCAAAATATATATCCAAATCACCTTATAGATAAGGGCACACATGATATTCCATATTTGTTGATGTTTCATGGTGCTCATTGTACAATAAACATGCACTAGTGTGTTATTTATTATATTGACACTTCCATTTAAAAAAAAAAAAAAAAACAGGGTTACTAGTGCTCAATTTATAGTAATGAGACACCATTGTAATGCTTATTGTATAATGCACTACTCAACTATGACATTTTTGAAAAACATTTTCAATTTTTTAAAGATGTACATTATACAATAAACATGCATCGGTGTGTATCATTGTAGACTACATAATAGTGTGGATTAATGTACAAAGCCCACCGACCAACTCAAAAACAATTTTAGTCCAAAATTATGCACTTAGTTTTTAAAACATATTACATAATTTGTATATTCAATATCTGAGGCCTTTATTAATAGAAAATAGTCAATAATAGATCAAAGAAAAAACTTATAGGGACGAGCGCAAGGGAAGCACATCCCAACAAGAGAACATGGCAAGTTATTTGAAGTTTTAATACAAAAGTGATATATTTGAATTATCTGTAAGTTTAAATGATGTGTATTGATTAACTTGTGTAATATAGAACAAAAATTTGAAAAAACTTGATAAGATTGTTCATAATATAAGTTGAAAGTAACATAAAAGCTTTATAAAAATGTTGTAAAGAGAGGAATAGATCAAAAGGTGATCAACATGAAGTTTTTCTTTGACATTTTAGTAATAATATATGGCTTAACAATAATAGATCTAACATATTTCAAAGATTGATTTTTCATATGTTGAATGTTATGAATTGGTCCTTAGTTCATCTAGAGTGGTGTTGAAAGTTAATGAAAAAATGAAAAACTTTTTTAAAACTATGAAGGATATAGTGAAAAGAATATATACATGTTCTTTTCACTTACAATACAAAAATCAATCCAATGAATCCAATAATTAGATTATATTTAAACTACAACAAGTGTTTCCAGAGCAATGGTCAATGAGACCTATGAGATTTGCAATAGCAAAAACATACAATAACAAAATAAAAATAATTTAAAAGGTATTAAAAAATGTTTTTATATAATATGTATATATTAATCTAAAAAACCTACCATATTAATATTTATGCTATATTTACTTTCATATAATATCAATAAATATCAATAGATGTTTTATTATGTTTTTTGTTTTTCAGGGAGATTAAGAAAATTCCAAACGATGAACGACGAGATATTAGAAACATGTTAGTAGGGATGTCCAAAAAAGTGTATGAGGGTATGGTTGATGAAATGGGAATAACTAAATCATGGGAGGAACTATCCCAACAACAATGTGCATCAAACATATATAATCATTGAAATGATAATTTTCAATTGTGTTGTTTTTGAAAAAAAGAAAAGAAAATGGAACCCACTCATCACATAAGATGGGATAACAAGATAAAAAAGGGTTGATAAAAAAAAATTGTGAGTACTTTCCTTTTCTTTATTTAATATTTCATATTTATTGTGATGCTTATATTTTGATTAATTTACAATCATCTATGGATATTTTCTAACAGATCCTAACATACATAGAAGAGTCGCCCAAACATTTGATTAACATTGGATTAAGTATGAATTGTGAGTATATGTTGAAGTATCAAGGGTTAATTGAAAAAATTGTAAGTAGCTATATCATTTTATTTCCCTTATTTTATAATTAATGCAACAACAAGAAACATTTCATTATATCTATCATTTGTCATGGTGTATAAAACCCATAAGAAACAAAGTACGAAGTGGAGCCAACAAAAGATTTGTTGAGAGATATCATGATGAATGGATTCAAAAAAATGCCAATTGTTTATGAATCACTCACTGCTATGGTGCACTTTTTAATTTATGGAATTATGCTTATTATACTATAAATATAGATCTACTTATTACACTTTATTTCAATGTTTGTAGATGGAACATGAAGAGGAAGAACAAGAGACAACATTGATCGATGGTGGGGCCACCCACAACTTCATCGATACAACACTTGTCTCTAGGAGACACATTCCGATAGAGGAATTTGAGGTGTTCAATGTGGTGGTAGCAGATGGGTACAACATGACTTGTACTCAAAGGATTAGAGGAATGGATGTGACATTGGGAAACTATACGTTGATTAATGACTTCTATGTAATAGATTTAGCAGACACCAATATGGTATTGAGAGTCTAGTGGTTGTACTCACTTGGAGATTTCAAAATGAACTATCAAATGATAGAGAAATAGAGTTACAACATTGATCGATGGTGGGGCCACCCACAACTTCAAAATGAACTATCAGATGACAAGGACAAAGAGTTACAACATTAATTGATGGTGGGGCCACCCACGACTTCATTGATGCAGCACTTGTCAATATGATACACATTCCAACAGAGGAATTTGAGGGGTTCAACGTGGTGGTAGCATATGGGTACAACATGACTTGTACTCAGAGGACTAAAGGATTGTATGTGACATTGGAAAACTATACGTTGACTAATGACTTCTATGTAGTATATTTAGTGGACACCAATATGGTATTGGGAGTCAAGTGGCTATACTCACTTGGAGATTTCAAAATGAACTATCAGATCGTGAGGATGGAGTTCATAGACACAAAAAGACAATGAGATATTTTGAGATATATGTCGTCAAGGGAACCTAGGATTGTGTCCAACAAACACATGGAGGCCATATTTAGACATGGTGACATGGCATGTGCAGCAGAGTGGTTGATCACAACACAAAATCCATCACAGGATCGCCAACACTATCATGTGGACATGCAGGAGTTGCTTGGGAAGCAC
>ML795609.1:323003-335482 GCA_009831015.1 Picea engelmannii | reverse complement strand
GATTATGAGGCTGGCGAGTCAGGGCGCAAATAGGTCAGTGCACCTATCCTTGTAACGTGTAATCATATTCAAGTATTAATGTTATTACATTGTTGTGTGCAGACTGATCAGACGAAAAGAGATGGGGGGAAACTCCATGGGAAAAGGGAAAAGTGGGGTGAGACTTAAGTCTTAGGGAATATTTTATAATATTTCTAGAAAAGTGTAAGTTATGAGTAATTATTTTATCCTAAGTTTCTAAGGGTAGGGAAAGAGTCATCGAGTGGCTCAAGCTACTTCTGAAGGTGACAAGTGTCGAGTTGAAGGCATGCAATATATATTGTTGGCCTTAGTGTATTTTGGAGATTATTATTCACTTTCTCGTTAGCAGAAGGGGGTTGGTCCAAGGAGAAAGGACGATTATTACCTTATCTACAGTGACAATCTTATAAGGGGTTTTTATGTATTGTAATTAGAGTTTTATTTTCAAAGAGGCGAGTTATCAAGCCAATGAGAAGTCTCTCTAGGTGAGAGAGTTTTTGTAGAAGAGGCGGGTTGTCAAGCCCATGAGTAGTCTCTCTTGGTGAGAGATTTTTTGTTGAAGAATTGGGGTTTCGGGCCTGTGAGCATACTCTCCGGGTGAGATTTTTGCTGAGAATTGTTCCCTAGTGCGCTAGGCATTAGTCGCAGGGCTTGGAGACTTCTTATCCGACCTGTTGTTGGTAACCCTGGAAGGGAAGTGGGGCAACCAAGGGACTGTTGAGAAGAGAAGGGGCACACTTCCTTGGGTGTGACAAGTGTGTGGGAAATGACAAATTGTAGGATAGTTGCAGCAGCGGGCACCTTAGACTGATCAATTTTGTTGAGAATAAGACCTTAGCCTGTCACTAGAAACCCTTTTTCCCTGGTGGATTTAATCCTCATCTCGGGGGTGACAAGTTGTTGAAATCTTATGAGAAACAAAGTCTATGGCTAGGAGAAACATATGAGTTATGCGCACAGTTGGTGACCTTCATAAAATATAAGTGTTCTTTATGTGTTTGTCTCATTTACTGTGTGATTATTTATCTATGTTTTACATGGATTAATTCTTGTATGTTGTCGCATATAAGAAATTTTTGTTATTCTGTTTAATGTTGCTTGGACATGTAAGTGTGGTGTTGATAGTCATTATTTTAGTTGTGTCTGAGCATGACGGTTATTGATATTTTTTCATGTTAAGTTATCCTTTGATATTGGTCATGAGTCTTCGAGGCAAGGATTGAATGACCAGGTGCACATGAAAGTATCTTGTGTGCATAGGAGGTTGGAACTCATGTGTGCATACATGAAAATATACCCCGAGCACAAGGAAAGCAGAATTTTCGTGTGACGCCAGGATGGTTGTGCGCACAGTAATGTTGTGTCATCAGTATACCCGTGCGCAGTGGTTTTTAGTTACTTCCACTATTAAAGTTGTGTTAAAAGGAGAATTTTAGTGTGGCACGACTTCGCTTGAGGTTGAGCGCGTTACTTTAAGTGATACTGCACAGACTAGGGTTTAGTATAGAATCTGCGCAGTGGATTTTCATAGTAGCATTGTTCAGTAGTATTTTGGGTGATGTTACAGTATGGTTGATTCATAGCTACAGAATTTGATATTGTGTGACGTGACCCAGCCTTGGAGGTTGAGGACATTACATTTTGGTATCAAAGCTATGGTTTCAACGATGAGCCTACATGGGCCAAGTTTCTATTTAAGGAAAAATTCAGATTGGTAAGTGATCGAATTTGGAATTTCAGCGTGGCCATGGTGCACATTAAATAAGAATGTGCAGATGTGCATGCTAAATGTATGATATTGTGGAGTGTGGCACTAGAACTGCACAGTGAAAAATTGTGCATGAGTGTGCACACTAAAGTTTTGGGGCAGTGCAAAACAAATTTGTGGTGCATGTGCATTATTGATACGCGGTGTACAAGTTAACAATTGACATCATGCATTGGTGTGAGTTGAATACTAGTGCACGCATGAGATTTGAAAGAAAGGATTATGACAAAATGGTGCAGAGTTTCATGAATTTGTATCATGAATTCACCTAACAAATATTTTTGTCTGCACATTTTGTAGAATTATCAACGATTAGAGCAGGACGGAATCAATGCAAAAGGTCAAAAGCATGGAAGATGTGCAGAGGACTTACAATCTTGATGATGAATTCATGGATTTGTATGTCGATTTGGGTGTGGATGGTACATAATCCAAGGAGGAGCGCATGAACTTGGTAGAAACCATAAAGGGATTGCAAAAATATGTTCAAAGTTATAAAGATGAAAATGAAAGGCTTATGAGAGCCAAGGAATAACAAAATGACTTCAATGTCAAATTGATGCAAAGCTTGGATAGAATAGAAAAGCAAATGGATAAGGAAACAGAGTCAAGTAGGTCAAGAAGTCGCAGGCTCATGATGAGAAAATAAGAGAAGCAAGAAGTGTTGATAGGCATCATCACCACTCTCCAAAGAATTGATTTAGCAAAGTGCACAGTAGCTCAAGTCCATCTCCTGTTAGGAAGCATAAGAGAAGCACTGGGGTGGATGAGCTACAGGGAGAAATGAATAAGATCAAGCCTCCTACCTTTGACGATGAGCACAAGAAGGATGAATATGTAGAGACTTGGTTGTTGGGTATGAAAAAGTACTTCCAGCTACATAACTATTATGTGCAAGCATAAGGGAGAAGTGATATCTATAAACTACAAGGAAAATCATCAATGTGGTGGGATCAATATGTGCCAATGCAACACATTGATGAGAAGAAGGTTACTTGGAGGGAGTTCAAGAGGTATTTCCATATAAAATACTTAATCAAGTGGTACTATGACAAGAAAATGAAGGAGTTCTTCGAACTCAAGCTTGGGAGTATGATAATAGATTAGTATGAAAGAAGATTCTTAGAGCTGTTGAAATATGTCGCATTCATCAAAGATGAGCAAGTTAAAATTCAGAGGTACCTGAGTGGGTTGCCTTCATTTATCAGTGACAAGATACAATATGATGACCCTAAGACATTGGAGGAAACTATAAGGCACGCTAAGTATATTTATGAGAAACAAAGGGGAAGACCGACTTTCCAAAAGGCTTGGGAAGATAAGATGAAAAGTAAGGGGGATCAGAGGAAGAAGGGGACTAAGCCACTATTTTTCAGAAATATTGCACAAGGACAACCAAATCTCAAGGAGCCCACAATTTCATAGATAGTGGGGAAAAATCCATGGCCATAATCTATTCAATGTTGGGGTTGTGGTGGATATCATATGCGCAGAGATTACCCTCAAAGAGGTGATAAAGCGAGGAATGCATGCAATGTATAGCAAGTTGTGACCGTTGAAGACATGGGAAAAATGTGCCAAGGATTTACGCAACCATGGATAACAAGTAAGTTGAGTTTCAGTCACACATGATTGAAGTGGAAGGTAAGATTAATGACCAACCCATTGTTATTTAATTGAATCAAGATCTAGTCATATTTATCTAGATGCTAAGATGGTGGAAAGATTATGTTTGTCGAGAAGCAAGCTTGGAAACCCTTGGTGGTACAGTTAGCTACAGGAGCAAAAAGGAAAATTAATGATATGGTTAAGGCATGTCCAATGGAAATGAATGGACTACTCACTAAAGTTGGTTTGAATATCATACCTTTGGGCTCGTATGATTGCCTCATTGGTATGGATTGGTTGGATGAGCACCATGTTGTCATGTACTGTTACAATGAGGAATTTACTTGCTTAGATGAGGAAGGGAACTTAAGAACATTTCAAGGAATTGCAAGGGTTGTAACTATCATAGAAATTCCATCCTTGCAATAGAAGAATATCTCAAGGAAATGATGTCAAGTATTTGCAGTGCACATGGAAGAGGCACCTAACGATAAAGTTCCAAATATTGAAGACTACACAATACTGAAAGAGTTTGAGAATGTCTTTAAAGAGATACTTGGATTTCCTCTGAAAAGAGATATCGATTTATCTATAAATCTGATGTTGGGAGTAGCTCATGTATCCAAGACTCCTTATAGGATGAGTACACCAGATCTAAAGGAATTACATATGCAACTTGAAGAGCTTCTGAAGAAGGGGCATATATGCCCAAGTGTGTCACCTTGGGGTGCCCTAGTATTGTTCGTGAAGAAGAAGGATGGTACAGTGATACTTTGTATTCACTTTAGGAAGTTGAACAAGCTAACGGGAAAGAGAAAGTATCATTTTCCAAGGATAGATGACTTATTTGATCAGCTACGGGGTGCGTAGATATTTTCAAAGAGTGATCTCAGATCTAGATATCACCAAGTGAGAATTAAGGAAGAATACATCAGTAAGGCGACCTTCATAACGAGGTATTAACATTACGAGTTTACAGTGGTGCCATTTGGGTTGTCAAATGCACCAGTTGTCTTCATGTGTTTGATGAATGGATTTTTCAGAAGTTATTTAGATAATTTTGTCATTGAATTTATGGATGACATACTTATTTACTCTAAATTTGAAGAACATGAGAAACACTTGAAGATGGTGTTGCAGGTATTGAGGGATAATCATCTTTATGCAAAGTTGAGAAAGTACTCGTTTTACCAGAGGAAGATTTATTATTTGGGTCATATCATTTCTAAAGAAGGAATAGTTGTGGATCCGGAAAAGATAGCAATCATTGAGGAATGGTCGACACCAAGAAATGTTGCAAAGGTGAGATCCTTTATGGGACTTTCGGGTTATTATAGAAATTTTATTGAAGGTTTCTCAAATATTGTGCATCCAATTACATCCTTGCAAAAGAAAGGTGTGTGATTTGAATGGACTCCGGATTGTGTAAGGAGTTTTCAGCACTTGAAGAGTTTGTTGACAAGTGCACCAATTTTGAGAATTGTTGATCCTGATGCAGACTTCATTGTGTGCACAGATGCATGCAAGGAAGGGCTCGATGGAGTCCTTAGTCAGAATGGGCATGTGGTGTGCTACAAATCAAGAAAGTTAAAAGAGATTGAAAGGATCTATGCTACTCATGACTTGGAATTGGAAACCATAGTTCATGCCTTGAAGATGCGGCGACACTATCTTATGGGTAAAATATTTGAGTTGAGTACAGACCATAGTGGTCTGAAGTATCTGTTTGGACAACCAATTTTAAATGCCAGACAAAGCAGGTGGTTAGAATTCCTAAGTGAGCATGAATTTGACATAAATCATATTAGAGGAAAAGAGAACAAGGTGGTTGACGCACTCAGAAGGAGGGTGCATGAGATGCATGCTACAACCATTAGCATGTACAAATTCGATTTGAGTGACATAATTTTAGAAGTTTCCAAATCAAATCAACACTATGTTGACATAAAGGTGAATTTACAACAAGGTATGTCGCAGTAGAATTTGGAAGGTTATGAGCTAAGAGAGGATGTGATCCTCGTGTATAGGCGTAGAGTTTGTGTGCCAAATAATCAATATTTGAATTTTTTTTTTATTTTTAGAGATGCATAAAGTTCCTTATGTTGGACATCCAAGTTACCAGAAGACAATTGTCGTGGTTAAAAAACAATACTATTGGCTAGGTATGAAAAAGGAAGTTGTTGATTTTATTTCTAGATGTATTGAATGTCAAAAGGTCAAGGTTGAGCACATACATTCAATTGGTTTGCTACAACTTTTGCCCATTCCTGAGTGGAAGTGGGAAGTTGTAACCATGGATTTTATAACTAAGTTGCCTAGGACTGCTAAGCAACATTATTCTATTATGGTGGTGGTAGAAAAGCTTACTAAAGCTTCCCATTTTATTCCAGTGAAGTTAGCGCACAAAGAAACTAATATTGTTGATATCTACATGCGAGAAATTGCTAAAATGCATGGTGTACCTAAGAAAATTGTGTCTGACAGAGATTCCAAGTTCACCTCGAAATTTTGGAAAGGGTTATTCAAATGATTTGGGACAAATCTGAAATTTAGCACATCATATCACCCTGAGTCAGATGGACAAACAAAGAGGGTAAATCGGGTGATTGAAGATATGCTCAGAATGTATGTGATGGATAAGCCATCAAAATGGGAAGACTACCTTCACTTGGTAGAGTTTGCTTACAACAATGGGTATCACACATCTTTAAAGATGAGCCCATTTAAAACACTTTATGGTAGAAAGTGCAACATGCCAGTGAGTTTGGACAACCCAACAAACTACGCACTAGTTGGGCCAAATATGCTCCGAGAAATGGAGGAGAAGATGGTAAAGATAAGGCAGAATTTAAAGGATTCCCAAGACAGGAAGAAAAGTTATGTAGATAAATGCAGAACCTACAGAGAGTTTAAAGTGAGCAGCCACGTGTTCTTGAAAGTTAAATCCAGGGGCAGTTCCATGATGTTGGGGAAGTGTTCTAAGTTGGAAACATGTTATTATGGTCCATTTGAAATACTAGAGAGGATTGGTCTTATCACATATATGATTTCATTTCCTGCATCCTTGTGTATTCATAATGCTTTCCATGTATCATTGCTTAAAAAGTATGTACATGGTGCTAATCATATTATTGATTGGAATGTGATTCAAGTGGAGCAAGAAGGTGATTTCCAAGTGAGACTGGTTTGCTTATTGGGTCGGAAAATCAAACAGCTCCGGAATCAAGCCATGGAGTTGGTAAAGGTCCAATGGACCTGGTATGGTCCTGGGGATGTAACTTGGGAGCACAAGGATGCTATGCAGGTAGAGTATCTGCATATTTTCAAAGATTTTTGAAATTTTGTATGTACATGTGTATATGATGCACTGAGGACAATGCATAAATAAGGGGGAGGGGAATGTAATGTACCTAATCTGGACCCTTTGTAATTGTACATATAGGTTGGTGAGACGTTGGTACCAATTGTAAATGTAAATGTGCATATAGGTTGGTGAGTCATTGGAACCTAGTTTTGGTTTTGCGTGCACCTAGGTAAGTGCGTGGAGAATTGTTATCAAGGAAAGGGTGTGCACATTTCACGGTGTTGTGCACACTTGGGTAAATGTGCGGGAATGACCTTGGAGTGTGCACCGAGCGAGGTTGTATATATATATGGTTGTATATGTATTAAGGCCGGAGAGTGTGTGTGATTATGAGGCTCGTGAGCTAGGATGCAAATAGGTTAGTTTGCATATCCTTGTAAAGTGTAATCATATTCAAGTATTAATGTTATTACATCGATTTGCAAAGACAGATCAGACGAAAAGAGATGGGAGGATAACTCCACCGAAAAAGGGAAAGGGGGGGATAGACTTAAGTCTTAGGGAATATTTTATAATATTTCTGGAAAAGTGTAAGTTATGGATAATTATTTTATCCTAAGTTTCTGAGGGTAGGGAATGAGTCACCAAGTGGCTTAAGATACTTTTGAAGGTGACAAGTGTCAATTTGAAGGCATGCAATATATATTGATGTCCTTAGTGTATTTTGGGGATTATTATTCACTTTCTCGTGAGCAGAAGGGGGTCGGTCTAGGGAGAAATGATGACTATTAAATTATCTACAGTGAGAATCATGTAAGGGGTTTTTATGTACTATAATCTATCACACACCCAACCCCTAAGGGTAGGGATATTAGGATTTTTGGTTTTCTCAACTATCTCAAATCCTCTCTTTTCCAGCTCCATCGTCTTCTGCTCATCGAGAGCTTCCCAACAGTGGAAATTTCACTCAAAATTGAGCTCTAGATCGAAAGTTATGGCCTTCTGAAGTTCTTGGGTTTTTTACCTCTATACCACTAACATGTGGCATCCACGTGACACCTCGTCACACTTTCCATCTGACATGGCGACAACATAACACCTATGTGGCACCTGTCAATCCTGCCATGAGGAGATTTCGATCCATGTAGGCCTATCGTTGTTATCGCTCAGACTCTCTTCCAGTACCCTCATCACTAACCTCCAACAAATACGATATTGAAGAATATTCCCTTTCGATGCCATCCATTCAGAGCTAGAACGGCTTAAACAGTTTCACTACTCTGAAATCAATGTATGGAGGTATATTCCCCTCTCCTCGATGGACAGTGTAGATGCAAGTTGTGATCTCCCGAAAAACGGTTGAGATTTATTTAGGGTCTAAGGTTCTCCAGCCTTGTTTGACCACGCTCGACTCATCCACCGATGGGTGAGTGACACATGTCGCTCTAAATTCATTCTGGCTGCCCCGTTGGCGTGCCATGTCAGTCGTGACGTTATACTACATCTCTTGACTTAGGCAAGACCCACAACAGATCGATGGATATGATTCCATCTCTCCATACCCCGACCTACAGTTGATATCTTCCCTTTATCAGACTTGCACTCCCAATCCATTAGAGGAGTACTCTAAATCTTTCGAAGTCATACTCCGAAAAACAATCAACGTTGATCCAGATCGACTCGCACTCAATCCAGTCTCCTAATCAACTGTTAACACGCATCATCACATTGACACTCCCAGTCAGCTCTCACCCTTCTGAATTAGTAAGTGGGACCTGTAATGATCAATGAATAAAGATTCATCCCTCACGCTTCCAGATCTACATTTCATATTGGCTCGACTTCGGGGTCTTTCCTTTGGGGTTATTCTCACAACACATGAAATTTCCTTCTGAAAGCCTCACTCTAAAAGGTTTGTTTCAGAGTCTCTCATTAGGTATATTTCACATGACGTTTGAGGGAACTCTCTGACATGGTAACTCTGAACATCCCACCAATCAATGATCACGATCTATTCAGATCAACAGTTGTTGTTCTCCGCTAACCAACACAAGGTTTACATAATCATAAATGTCTTTTCTAAGGACTTAGCCATTTTTCGAGTTCTGTCGGACTTTGATTCTGAATTTGAAGACCTCAAAATGATTTTGTGGCCATCACAAATTGTCAAACTTAATGTTAAATCCTAGCATGATTTGCAGGCTCAACACACAGGGAACATATAGAGTATTCAAGCAAGTAGCAGTTTGTATTTATTCATTTTTACGATTTAACCAGGAAATAGTAAACATGATAACATATGTCATCTTACAACATTCAAAATCATAGGTTAAGTACACAAAATTTCCCTTAGATTTAAACATTCATATGTGTTATCATACAATTATTTCATTCATGAGCATTCACATAAATCATTCCTACTCAGTTTCAATACAGATGAACACTTATCTGATAAGGAAATAATCCAATCCAACTAACTGAGAGAGGACACATTTCCTCCCAACCTTAGGCCTTGTTGTAGAGTCACTTCCTACAACACGAACCCCCATGCCAAGCCATGATACCACTAAGGAAATTGATTCGGCATGGTTCTGATCCTACGATGATCTAAGAAGGTTACTCTCCTTCTTCCTCTGACACTGCAAAAATTTCCACCTCTTGTTGAGCTTTGGGAATCTATAGGTTTATCAAGTGGTTTATCAACAACATTTCCTCTGCACAAGGGATTCCCTTCTCTGTTCAACAGTCCCTCAATGACCTCCCCTTACCAGTGTTGGTTTCTTTCCAGTAAGCACCAATATGCAGCCCACTATTGTTCCAGTTCGGGAATCCGGGTCATCTATGTTTAGGGTGATCATCAACAACTCAGAAAAGCTTCCTATTTTCTTCTAGAAATATATTATTTCCTTTCTCAATCAACACATCCACACTTTTGCACTCTATTTCTCGTCTATGAGCCCTTTTTTTTCTTTCCTACTCAATCTTTTGTTGCATTCTTTTGTCCCTAGGTGCAATCTTTGTTTGCAGGGCCTATTTTCCTATCTGATTAGTCTCCTCTATGGGTTTGTGTTTTTCTACACTCTCTCATCCTACACACGTTTCATTTTTTCCTTCCCCGGTCTTCTTCTCCATCCCCTCAGGATCTCTGTAGTGACCTGCAGACCTAACCTATAGTCATCCCTTCATAATATGAAGGGGCGGTTTCGTGGTACATTCCCCTGTCAATTATTTAATTGTCCATTCTCTCTATGTATGGGCCAAATTTATAGTCATTACTACTCAACCACCTCTATGACCTTCTCTTTAGTGATCATGTTGTTTCCTTCATCGGTCTGGTGCACTGGTAGGTGAAGTCATTATGCTTGTAATAATATATTAGCTTGTTATGCAAGCTTCCTATTTTCTTCACTGATGCATCTCAACTCCATTTCACTCAACCATTCCATCAGTCCCTCTACCTCATAAATTTCCTCTGGTGTATCATGGCTAGTACTTATCAATGTTGTTCCCTCTCAGTCAACAGTTTGGAGTTTAGATTAGATAAAAACACAATTACATGCCTCATATTGTTAACATATGAAGTTTGTGCATAATTACAGTCTTTGGAGAAAACATGGTGTTACATAATTAGATTTTTTTTGTCAAAGAGGAGGGTTATCAGGCTCGTGAGTAGTCTCTTTGGCTAAGAGACTTATTGTCGAAGAGGTGGATTTTCAAGCCTGTGAGAAGTCTCTATGGGTGAGATATTTTTTGTTGAAGAAGTGGGTTTTCAGGCCCATGATCATAGTCTCCAGGCGAGATTTTTGCTAAGAATTGTTCCCTGGTGTGTTGGGAATTAGTCGTAGGGCTCAAAGACTTATTGTTCGGCCTATGGCTAGTAATCGTAGAAGGGAAGTGGGCCAGCCGAGGGACTATTGAGAAAATAAGGGGCACACTTCCTTGGGTGTGACAGGTGTATGGGGAATGAGACTTTAGGCTAGTTGCAACAACATGCACCTTGGACTGAAAATTTTTGTTGAGTATAAGACCTTATCCTGTCACTAGGAACCCTTTTCCATGGTGGATTTAAGCCCCAACTTAGGGGTGATCTATTGTTGAAATCTTATGAGCAACAAAGTCTATGGCTGGGAGGAACGTCTAAGTTCTGCATGTAGTTGGTGACCTTCATAAAAGATAAGTGTTATTTATTTGCTTGTCTCGTTTACTTTGTGCTTATTTA
Organism: Picea engelmannii; assembly: GCA_009831015.1. NCBI lineage: Eukaryota > Viridiplantae > Streptophyta > Pinopsida > Pinales > Pinaceae > Picea > Picea engelmannii. Next base: position 324,562 of record ML795609.1, on the reverse strand, counting down.
TCTATGCTTGACATGGGTTAATTCTTGTATGTTGTCGCATGTAAGTAATTGTTGTTATTTTATCTAATGTTGCTTGGACATGTAAATGTGGTGTTGATAATCATTATTTTAGTTTTGTCTAAGTATGACGGTTATTAATAGTTTTTCCTATTAATTTATCCTTTGATATTGGTCATGAGTCTATGAGGCAAGGATTGAATAATATAGTGCGCAAGAAAGTATCTTATGTGCACAGGAGGCTAGAACTCATGTGTGCGTACAGGGGAATAGACCTCGCGCATAAGGAAATCAGAATTAGCGTGTGACACCAGGATGGTTGTGCACACGGTAGTGTTGTGCGATCAATATACTTGTGCGCGGTTTTTTCAGTTACTTCCGTTGTTAAAGTTGTGTTAAAAGGAGAAAGTTAGTTTGGCGCAACTTAGCTTGAGGTTGAGAACGTTACTTCAAGTGATACTATGCAAACTAGGGTTTAGTATAGAATTTTTGCAGTGATTTTTGGAGTAGTATTTTGGGTGATGTTACAGTATGGTTGATTTAGAGATACAGAAGTTGATATTGTGTGATGTGGCCCAGCTTGGGAGGATGGGGATGTTACATTGAGCATGTCATTGAATTAAAGGAGGGTGCAAAGCCCATCATCATCACACCATACAAGCATCCGAAGAAGTTTAAGGATGAGATAGAGAAGGCCATACAAGAGTTGTTTGAGATGGGACACATCAGGCCTAGCTCTATTCCCTTTGATTCTTCAATAGTATTGGTGAAAACGACAGAGGGCACAATGAGGATGTGCATCGAATATAGAGAATTGAACAAGAAGACAATCAAGAACCGGTATCTGATACCCAGGATTGATGATTTGATAGATGAGCTACATGGGGCAGTGTACTTCTCAAAGATTGATCTTCGATAGGGGTACCATCAAATACAGGTCAGAGAGGAGGACATCCATAAGACAACATTCAAATGTCACTACCGACACTACGAGTTTCTAGTCATGCCCTTCAATTTAACTAACGCACCAGCTACCTTCCAGTCATGTATGAACCATATCTTCAACAAGAAGTTGAGGAAGTTCTCACTAGTGTTCTTTGATGATCTATTGATCTACAACATAATGTGGGAGGAGCATATGAGGCTTGTGGATGAGATTCTCAGTATTATGGAGGAGTCGTCGTTGTTTTACAAGGAGGAAAAGTGTGAGTTTGGGTTGACATAAATCCTATATCCGGGACATGTGATTGGTGTCGAAGGAGTAAAGGTGCATCAAGAGTATATCCAAACAATATTAGAGTGGCCCACTCCCAGGTCAATTACAGATCTATGGGGGTTCTTTGGGATATGTAGCTATTGCAGGCGCTTTTTAAAAGGATTTTCACAACTGGGTGCGCCATTGAGAGATCTCAATAAGAAGGGAGTGTTCATATGGTCAGAATAAGCACATGTTGCATTTGACAAGATGAATAAGGTGATGAGAACTTTCTCAGTGTTAGCACTTCCATATCTCTCATAGCCATTTGTATTGGAGTGTGATGCATTCGGTGAAGGGATAGGAG
>ML795609.1:310608-322903 GCA_009831015.1 Picea engelmannii | reverse complement strand
TTTGTATTTATTCATTTTTACGATTTAACCAGGAAATAGTAAACATGATAACATATGTCATCTTACAACATTCAAAATCATAGGTTAAGTACACAAAATTTCCCTTAGATTTAAACATTCATATGTGTTATCATACAATTATTTCATTCATGAGCATTCACATAAATCATTCCTACTCAGTTTCAATACAGATGAACACTTATCTGATAAGGAAATAATCCAATCCAACTAACTGAGAGAGGACACATTTCCTCCCAACCTTAGGCCTTGTTGTAGAGTCACTTCCTACAACACGAACCCCCATGCCAAGCCATGATACCACTAAGGAAATTGATTCGGCATGGTTCTGATCCTACGATGATCTAAGAAGGTTACTCTCCTTCTTCCTCTGACACTGCAAAAATTTCCACCTCTTGTTGAGCTTTGGGAATCTATAGGTTTATCAAGTGGTTTATCAACAACATTTCCTCTGCACAAGGGATTCCCTTCTCTGTTCAACAGTCCCTCAATGACCTCCCCTTACCAGTGTTGGTTTCTTTCCAGTAAGCACCAATATGCAGCCCACTATTGTTCCAGTTCGGGAATCCGGGTCATCTATGTTTAGGGTGATCATCAACAACTCAGAAAAGCTTCCTATTTTCTTCTAGAAATATATTATTTCCTTTCTCAATCAACACATCCACACTTTTGCACTCTATTTCTCGTCTATGAGCCCTTTTTTTTCTTTCCTACTCAATCTTTTGTTGCATTCTTTTGTCCCTAGGTGCAATCTTTGTTTGCAGGGCCTATTTTCCTATCTGATTAGTCTCCTCTATGGGTTTGTGTTTTTCTACACTCTCTCATCCTACACACGTTTCATTTTTTCCTTCCCCGGTCTTCTTCTCCATCCCCTCAGGATCTCTGTAGTGACCTGCAGACCTAACCTATAGTCATCCCTTCATAATATGAAGGGGCGGTTTCGTGGTACATTCCCCTGTCAATTATTTAATTGTCCATTCTCTCTATGTATGGGCCAAATTTATAGTCATTACTACTCAACCACCTCTATGACCTTCTCTTTAGTGATCATGTTGTTTCCTTCATCGGTCTGGTGCACTGGTAGGTGAAGTCATTATGCTTGTAATAATATATTAGCTTGTTATGCAAGCTTCCTATTTTCTTCACTGATGCATCTCAACTCCATTTCACTCAACCATTCCATCAGTCCCTCTACCTCATAAATTTCCTCTGGTGTATCATGGCTAGTACTTATCAATGTTGTTCCCTCTCAGTCAACAGTTTGGAGTTTAGATTAGATAAAAACACAATTACATGCCTCATATTGTTAACATATGAAGTTTGTGCATAATTACAGTCTTTGGAGAAAACATGGTGTTACATAATTAGATTTTTTTTGTCAAAGAGGAGGGTTATCAGGCTCGTGAGTAGTCTCTTTGGCTAAGAGACTTATTGTCGAAGAGGTGGATTTTCAAGCCTGTGAGAAGTCTCTATGGGTGAGATATTTTTTGTTGAAGAAGTGGGTTTTCAGGCCCATGATCATAGTCTCCAGGCGAGATTTTTGCTAAGAATTGTTCCCTGGTGTGTTGGGAATTAGTCGTAGGGCTCAAAGACTTATTGTTCGGCCTATGGCTAGTAATCGTAGAAGGGAAGTGGGCCAGCCGAGGGACTATTGAGAAAATAAGGGGCACACTTCCTTGGGTGTGACAGGTGTATGGGGAATGAGACTTTAGGCTAGTTGCAACAACATGCACCTTGGACTGAAAATTTTTGTTGAGTATAAGACCTTATCCTGTCACTAGGAACCCTTTTCCATGGTGGATTTAAGCCCCAACTTAGGGGTGATCTATTGTTGAAATCTTATGAGCAACAAAGTCTATGGCTGGGAGGAACGTCTAAGTTCTGCATGTAGTTGGTGACCTTCATAAAAGATAAGTGTTATTTATTTGCTTGTCTCGTTTACTTTGTGCTTATTTATCTATGCTTGACATGGGTTAATTCTTGTATGTTGTCGCATGTAAGTAATTGTTGTTATTTTATCTAATGTTGCTTGGACATGTAAATGTGGTGTTGATAATCATTATTTTAGTTTTGTCTAAGTATGACGGTTATTAATAGTTTTTCCTATTAATTTATCCTTTGATATTGGTCATGAGTCTATGAGGCAAGGATTGAATAATATAGTGCGCAAGAAAGTATCTTATGTGCACAGGAGGCTAGAACTCATGTGTGCGTACAGGGGAATAGACCTCGCGCATAAGGAAATCAGAATTAGCGTGTGACACCAGGATGGTTGTGCACACGGTAGTGTTGTGCGATCAATATACTTGTGCGCGGTTTTTTCAGTTACTTCCGTTGTTAAAGTTGTGTTAAAAGGAGAAAGTTAGTTTGGCGCAACTTAGCTTGAGGTTGAGAACGTTACTTCAAGTGATACTATGCAAACTAGGGTTTAGTATAGAATTTTTGCAGTGATTTTTGGAGTAGTATTTTGGGTGATGTTACAGTATGGTTGATTTAGAGATACAGAAGTTGATATTGTGTGATGTGGCCCAGCTTGGGAGGATGGGGATGTTACATTGAGCATGTCATTGAATTAAAGGAGGGTGCAAAGCCCATCATCATCACACCATACAAGCATCCGAAGAAGTTTAAGGATGAGATAGAGAAGGCCATACAAGAGTTGTTTGAGATGGGACACATCAGGCCTAGCTCTATTCCCTTTGATTCTTCAATAGTATTGGTGAAAACGACAGAGGGCACAATGAGGATGTGCATCGAATATAGAGAATTGAACAAGAAGACAATCAAGAACCGGTATCTGATACCCAGGATTGATGATTTGATAGATGAGCTACATGGGGCAGTGTACTTCTCAAAGATTGATCTTCGATAGGGGTACCATCAAATACAGGTCAGAGAGGAGGACATCCATAAGACAACATTCAAATGTCACTACCGACACTACGAGTTTCTAGTCATGCCCTTCAATTTAACTAACGCACCAGCTACCTTCCAGTCATGTATGAACCATATCTTCAACAAGAAGTTGAGGAAGTTCTCACTAGTGTTCTTTGATGATCTATTGATCTACAACATAATGTGGGAGGAGCATATGAGGCTTGTGGATGAGATTCTCAGTATTATGGAGGAGTCGTCGTTGTTTTACAAGGAGGAAAAGTGTGAGTTTGGGTTGACATAAATCCTATATCCGGGACATGTGATTGGTGTCGAAGGAGTAAAGGTGCATCAAGAGTATATCCAAACAATATTAGAGTGGCCCACTCCCAGGTCAATTACAGATCTATGGGGGTTCTTTGGGATATGTAGCTATTGCAGGCGCTTTTTAAAAGGATTTTCACAACTGGGTGCGCCATTGAGAGATCTCAATAAGAAGGGAGTGTTCATATGGTCAGAATAAGCACATGTTGCATTTGACAAGATGAATAAGGTGATGAGAACTTTCTCAGTGTTAGCACTTCCATATCTCTCATAGCCATTTGTATTGGAGTGTGATGCATTCGGTGAAGGGATAGGAGAAATGGTGATGCAGAATCGACACCCCATAGCTTTCAAGAGTAGGAATTTGAGAGAGCCAGAGAAGCTCTATCCTATTTATGATAACAAGATGTTGGCCATCATGCATGTATTGGCCAAGTTTAGACAATACCTGGTGGGAGGACTCTTTGTGGTTAGGACTGTGTTACACGTCAAATTTCCACACTTGCATAATGTGTCACACATGGCGCAAACATCATGTTATAAGTGTCACAAGTGTCGCATGTGGCACAAACATCACATCCTACGTGCCACAAGTGTCGTAAGTGTCACACCCAAAAAATTTCAAGTGTCATAACATGCCTCGCACACTTTTGGTAAGTGTCGCAACTCAATCGACACCATGAAAACACTTGTCACAAACCCTAAATCATGTTAAAAGGGAAAGCCCCATAATTTGGCAGTCAAAACATATTTTTTCACCTAGGATTTTGACCATTTTGTGGAATTTAATAATATTGGCACTCCTCGACACATGCTTAGCGAGAGTAGGTGCTACCTATGCCATGCTAAGGGGGCACCATGGTGCTCTTTATTAATATTTAAGGGAGCACCATTGTTAGTTGGAGGAAATCATGGTGAATCCCACCTTCTAAGGGAAATATATGAAAGGCTAGGGTTTGTTTGGCTTGAGTCCTACTTTGGCATGGTTCTATCTAAGGAAACAATCAAAACCTATGGAGCCATATCCTCAACAAATTCCAAAAATACTCAAGGTGGTTGAGCCTTTCAAATCCTATAAATTGGAGGCATTTCTATGGTGAAAAGGCGAGAGAAATTAGTGAAGCATCATCATTTTTATCTTGAGTCATTTTTGCAAGGGTTGGATGAGGAGAGCTTGGATAGGCCTATGCATCATCAATCATTGTCTATAAGTATTTTCTTATTGGTTCTCATTCAATATATACTTGGCCTATTTTCTTCAAGTTTATGTCTTGTTACATTTGTTTGTCTATTATTGCTCTAATATTCGTAGATAGACTTGTCTTATCTAATATTTGTAGTTTTTTCCCTTTGTTGTCTATTGCATATCTCAGTTTGTGCCAGGGAGTTTGAGGATCAATCTTCGGGATTGAAAGTAGCGAGGAAAAACGTCGAAAAAGGTACATCATATCCTTTCTCTCCTTCTCGATTTGATTGTTTTAGATGAGTTTAAAGGGATGTTAGTGTCCACTTGTACACTTTATGTCTTGGTATAGGGGTATCTAAATCCAAGGGAAGTTTCACTTGTCCACAGGGGGAATATTTCATAACAGAAAAATGGTGACTCCACTACGAATCGACTTTTGACTAGTTTTTCCTCTTTTTCATCTTGAATCTTTGATTTTTATTATATCTTGGTTTTTTATGCTTCTTTATGATCTATTTCCCCTTCCCTCTTCCTCATTGAAGAGTTTACAAAGCCATTGACTGGTTCTTTGTTGAGTTTGAGTTGTTAGAAGCCATTTTTTAACTTTTCAGAAACTGACACTCCCCTACAGTTCACACCAGGGCACCATAGCTTGATTGGAGTTCCCCTGCAATGTTACCAGGGTGCCATTAGCTTACTGGCGCTCCCCCTAAGCCTCATGGAGGGCACCATGGCGCTCTGTATATTTGATAATAGGGGCATTAATCTATCTTTTTTGGTGTTTTTTCTTGTTTCTGCTTGGTTCTAATCAGTCTCCTATTGATAGGTTTTTAGCCCAAAGTCTCCTGAACTGTCTTTGAATTTGCTTGATTGAGAATTTGATATTTATCACTCATTTATTTTTCTTCTTTGAGTTTGAAATCTTCTCCTAGTTTTGATCCCCTTGGGTTAACAAGATCCCTTGGTCCATCCTACCTTTGAGTTCATTGATTTTCATCCTGCAAAGCCTTCACATTGCTTGATTGTTTAACAGTATTCATCAACTACGGTTTGCAAAGGTTGCCTAGTTTTGAGCCTTTTTGTCTTCTTTGAAACATCTCGCTTTTCTGGATGATTAGGACTCTCTCATTTGCCACAACCCAGTCTTGAATTATGTTTCTTGTTGCTCATGTTTTGAGGATTTTCATGAGTATTTGTCTTCTTTCTCTTTTCCATCTTTGAGTCCTTGATTGAAGGATTTATATCCTACTTGGTTTCTTTCAATTCTCATCATTTTGAGTGCACTTTGTTTGATTTTTTTTTTCCTCATATTTCATTGTGTCAAACATAGATCTCTTTCATTCCATTTGAAAGTTACGAAGTGGAAACATTTGCATATCTCCTTGCATACATAATCAAACAAAGAATTTTTTGCATTCTTTAGGAAATTTGTTTTGGTACAAGTTTGAAAAAAGGGCTAGTTTTGCATGTGCATTTCAGTTTTTGGAAATATTGCTTGGTAGTTTGGCATCATATTGATCCCAGAAATTGAAAGTTGCATAGTTTTGAGTGCTTGTTTGTGTTAAGAAGAATAGAACTCTTAGCATTCCCATACATAGTATTAGCACTCTGTAATTTCTCATAATGGGGAAGAAGTTGACAGAGGTAACTACAAAACCACTTTGGAATCCAGGATCTAGCCCTCCTAGACTCATAGAGGGATCTCTCTGTAAGATTTAGCTTTGTTTTCTGGAAATTTTAGGTTAGTTATGATAGTATAGGGTTTGATTTTTTGAATTGTTTGGTTGGAACAACAAGGGAGGGCCATTGGGCAATGGAGTCACAGTTTGTATTGATCAAAACAAGGTTAACATGATAATATTGCAGGGCAGGGTAGTAAAACTGATGGATCTATTCAGATTAAATGAAATGAATAAGAGGGAAAAGAGAGGAAATTCCACTAAGCAAAAGAGCAGTTAAGAATTCCTTCACTCAGTTTGAGATGAAAACATACAGATCATTAAAAAACCAGAGACAGAGTATATAAGATAAATTTTGTTCTTTTGACTTTCTTTTAATGATTGGAATTGGAAATACATGAAATGGTTACAAAGCATAAGAAAACATTTGACAAAGAAAGAAATACATCACCAACAATCTCACACAAGAATCATGCAATGCTGCACTGTATAACTGAAAATCTGATCAATGGTGTTTCTGTGGGCTACCTTACAATATCGATCCTAACCTATGAACAGGTCCCAACACTTCATACTTCGAAATGTGAAGTATTTATAAGTTTATTTACAAAGATCTTGTCATAAATGAGCAAGATATATTTAATATAACTATATATCTAATTACAAAAGTATAGGAATCTTTAAGATCGATTTGGATTTCAGGTGCTTGATTTGATTGACGAAAAATAAAATTTAGATGCAATCACTATGAAACAAACTGCCAAGTGACTCAAGCATTGGAGCTTGTAGATGAATTATGTTTGGATCCTAGATCCCGGAGCCGCCTTCTGATTTGATGGAGGTTGTTGCAATCTATCTTTGACTTCTACTTAGTTGTCGGTCTTTATTGGTGATTGTGGCTACTTCTAGAAAATCGTGCATTGGAATATGGAATTGGTGTTTGACTATTGATATTCAGCTACTAGGTGTCTTGATGCCTTTGACATATGGAACGAGGTCAAAACTATCTTCACAGATTTTGTTTATAGTTCCTTAAACTTTGCCATCTATCTCTTCGAATAACTTCGCCGAGAGAAAATCTTGCAGGCGTGATGGCGATGACAACTTAGATCGGGGTGGGTTCATTATGGGACAGTGGATAGTTGAAAATTATGTGGGAAAATGTGATTGGCTATGAATAGGATGATGTGGGGGAAAGTATCCAGTGGAGATGGGATGAGTAGATGTGGGAGTGTAAGCGATAGGGATAGGTGAAGAGGTGGACAGTATCAGGAATGAGGGGATAGGTGGTGTGTGGTGTGAGGAGAAGTATGAGAAGGAGGTGACGTGTAGGGAGTATTCATAGAGGTGGATGATGTGATAGGCGGGAGAGTGAGTGGTAGAGTGAGTGGAGGATAGGTGTTGATTAAGAAGAGGAGGAGTGCAGGCGAGGGAGTGGTGGTAGAGTAAGTGGAGGACAGGTGTAAGCGGGGGTGTAGGTGGTATTGGAGTGGTGATTTAGGAATATTTCGGAGGGTGAGGTAGGCGGTAATAGATTTGAGAGGGGGGGTTCGAAATAACACAGAGGCGCCACGTTAGGTGGGAGAAAATAGATTTTCGTAACCCCCCCCCCAAACCGTTAAAGGAAGAAAGGTCGGGGTTTTCTTAAATGTGTTTAGGACCGTCGATATGGGCGATGGGGATGTTATTGATGGAGACTAGCGCATGGATTAAGCACTACATGACAAACTATCATGTCACCTTCCGACTTTGGGATAAAAACATGTGTCGTGAAGTGCCAAGATTCCATTTTAAGACTTTACAATATAATTTTATTTTCCCATGCTATAATAACCCAATTTAATCAACTAAGGGTGTATTTTGAAATGAAAACCTTTGCTTATTTTTTCTTTCATTTTTCCTTTGGGAAATTATTTGTAGAATGAAATATCATTTACCACATAAGATCACTGAAGGAAGAAATTTCAATCACCATTTGATGCTATGAAATATAGGGTTATAACAGTGGCTCCACTTGAGGATGGTACTTTCCTTGTGAGGTGCCAAGAACACCGTAGACTAATTAGCCTAATCCATTGGGATGATCCCAAAACCTGCAACTTGCTATGTCATGAAACCTTTGTGACTAAAAATCAATTAATACTCTGCTCCAAACCTTAGTTGAATCAAGTTCACTATGAAATCTGAACTGTACTCTAAAACTGAAAAATGAAACCAAACTGAAAATCAAATTGAAAAATTGTTGAAAGGAATGCTCGCCAAGCCGAGCTTATTCACACACTCCTACCCTAATTTCTGAAATTATTGCTCAATTAGGTAATGGAAAAATGCCAATGAAGCCAATCCAGCAGTTGATCCAATAACTCATCTCTTTCACTATTTTTAATAAAACTCATATATAGAGCTTGTAAGGGCACTAGAAACTGATTGTTAGTTTGATCTTCACAATAGAGAGATTTGGAACCATAAAAAATACAAGCACTGGAAATCAGTTGGAATTCTGAAGTGAAAAAATCCTCCATATAGATAGTTATGGGATCATGATAAAAATGACCTATTTCCTGGTGTTCAAAGTATTCATCAATTTCAAGGTCATAATTGGGTATTGCACATATGCTATCATCATACAACTTCTGATTTAACTACAAATTTTCAGAAGATATTTGTAATGAGACTCATGTTGAACAAGACAATGAAGTCGGTTGCCTGATCAAGTTTTTATCAAATCTATTTGTAGGATCATAGCCAGCTAATGGAAAAGGACTTTGGCTACAGATATTATCCAAGACATCAGCTATAGGGTCTTGGAGAAGCTACAATTTATTATGCAATGATTCCAATGAGGCTACATGATTTTCTATAGGCTTACAAGTCCTTGCTTCTGAGATATTAGTAGCATTTTTCTTCAAAAACTGAAATGAACCAAAACTTAATGGTACAAAATTATGTTGCATCAATTCATTTGTGGTTTGAAAATCAATATAGCTCAGGGGCTGTAATTCCGGAGATAGAACAACTTTTTTATCATAGATGACATCCTCAACCGATTCATCAGAAAATTCTCCATTCCTACTGTTGAAAACTTGTTGGTCTATTTGCTTATATATTCCTCTCAGAAATTGAAATGAGGAGAAACATAAGGGAAAAGACTTTTCACTCACTTTGAAATTTTCTGCATTTTCCTCATTGCTACCATGATTAATATGCACAAGATGATCATCATATTTGAATTGTTGAAACTGAGCTTCTTCCTCCCAAAAACATGATGTTGATTGCTTTGAAGAATCAACCTTGATGTAATCATCATCATATTGGTCATAATTGGGTAGATCATCCATAAAATAAAAATCATCAAGCATACATATTATATCAGTTGATTGCTCCTCCACAAAGTGATTTTGAGTTTCATCTTTGTCCATGGCATGAAGTGAATACATAAAATAATCATTTTGTGATCTATTGTAACAATAATTAATAGAAAAATGATTTAGATTAGTAACATTTTCTTCTTCAAAAAACAAGTGGGACATGGTGTTTTTGAACAAGAAGTTCATTTCATATGATAATATTTTGCATCATCTCTTTCATTGTGCTTGCCAGAATGTCCAGTTTCACTTCTGAAGATGTCACATGCTCCTTCTCTGTGGTTTCCTTTTCTTTTGCCTTCAACTTTGACTTTTTGATCAACAAATTAGCTTCTACACCTATTGCATTGTTCTGCATTTCTTTAAGTGTTGTAGTATTCCTTTCTCTTAAATGAAATACCATTTCTAGATCAAAGGAATATGGGTAGTGTAAGAGAGCTAAACCAAGAGGAGGTTTTATATCAGCAGGCATTGAATGGTAGACTTGATTGAACCTATCTGAAAAGTGTTGTATTGTTTCTCCTAACTGTCTTTTCAAATGATCATATTATTCTAGAATGAGAAAAAGATTCCTCTTGATCACCCATTTATTAAGGAAAACCTTCACAAACTGATTGAAATCACAAACGTTTGTAGCTGACAAATTTTTGAACCATTCATTAGCTTTACCTTGCAAAGATAGATCAAAAATCCTGATACAGACATCATCTTCTTCAACCTCAAAAAGGTCAAGAAAAATTTCAAAACCATGAATGTGTTCTTCAGCAGTGATGTTACCATATTCTCCATCAAACCTGGGAATATATTTGTGATAATTTGCAGGTAAATCATGGAGTATAGAAGGTAAGACAATAGGCTTGTATCTATCTAGAATTTTAATAGGTGCATGAGTATGTACATAAGCTATAAAATTAGGCTTAATATTTTTAGGCTCATCGGGTTGAATATGATCAACATAAGTCTCAGCAATAAGGTCTTGACCAGAATCAGAAAAAGAGAAGAAATAATTGAAAATAAATCCTATTATGTCTTGGATAAAATTCCAACTTGAATACCTGATTTTTTTAGATTATCTTTTCATGTTTCAGGTTCTTCCTCCAGTGGAGTCGTTGATTTGGAACTGATTGAAGTCGTTGGGCAGATGATTCAACCTTATTTTTTCTGATCATTGTCTACCATCAACAATCAGCTCTGTAACTTGATATGCTTTTCTGAGGAACATGAAATGTTCAGTTCCCCAGTATGCTCGCCACTATGTTAGCACTCTGTAATTTCTCAGACTGAGGAAGAAGTTGACAAAGGTAACTACAAAACCACTTTGGAATCCATGATCTATCCCTCCTAGACTCGGAGAGGGATCTCTCTATAAGATTTAGCTTTGTTTGCTAGAAATTTTAGGCTAGTTATGATAGTACAGGGTTTGGTTTTTTGAATTGTTTGGTTGGAACGGAAAGGGAGGGCCATTGGGCAATGGAGTCATAGTTTGGATTGATCAAAACAAAGTTAACAGGATAATATTGCAGGGCAGGGTAGTAAAATTGTTGGATCTATTCATATTAAATGAAATGAATAAGAGGGAAAAGAGAGGAAAGTCCACTAAACAGAAGAGCAGTTAAGAATTCCTTCACTCAGTTTCAGATGAAAACATACAGATCATTAAAAAGCCAGAGATAGAGTATATGAGATAAATTATGTTCTATTGACTTTCTTTTAATGATTGGAATTGGAAATACATGAAATGGTTACAGAGCATAAGAAAACATTTGACAAAGAGAGAAAGACATCACCAAAAATCTCACACAAGAATCCTGCAATGTTGCATTGTATAACTGAAAATCTAGTCAATGGTGTTTATGTGGGTTGCCTTACAATATCGATCCTAACCTATGAATAGGTCCCAACACTTCATACTTCGTAATGTGAAGTATTTATAAGTTTATTTACAAAGATCATGTCATAAATGAGAAGGATATATCTACTCTAACTGTATATCTAATTACAAAAATATAGGAATTTTTAAGATTGATTCGGATTTCAGGTGCTTGATTTGATTGACTAAAAATAAACTTTAGATGCAATCACTATGAAACAAACTGCCAAGTGACTCGAATGTTGGAGCTTGTAGATGAATTCTGTTTGGATCCTGGAACTGCATGTTGATTTGATGGACGTCGTTGATGATTTGTCTTTGACTTCTGCTTAGTTGTCGGTCTTTATTGGTGATTGTGGCTACTTATGTAAAATCGTGCATTAGAATATGGAATTGGTGTTTGATTGTTGATATTCAGCTACTAGGTGTCTTGATGCCTTTGACATCTGGAATGAGGTCAAAATTGTCTTCACAGATTTTGTTTATTGTTCCTTAAAAGTTTCCATTTGTCTCTTTGAATAACTTCGTCAGGAGAAAAGCTTGCAGGGGAAGGTGGGTGATGGCGATGAAAGCTTAGCTCAGCGTGGGTTCTTATGGGACAGTGGGCAGTCAACGGTCATGTGGGAAAATATGATTGGCTATGAATAGGATGATGTGGGGGTAAGTATCCAGTGGAGATGGGATGAGTATATGTAGGAGTGTAAGCGATATGGATAGGCGGAGAGGTGGACGGTATCGGGAATGAGGGGACATGTGGCATGTGGTGCGAGGGGAAGTATGAGCAGGAGGTGATGTGTAGGGAGTAGTCAGAGAGGTGGATGATGTTATAGGCGGGAGGGTGAGTAGTAGAGTGAGTGGAGGACAGGTGTCGAGTAAGGAGAGGAGGAGTACAGGCAGGGGAGTGGCAGTATAGTAAGTGGAGGACATGTGTAAGCGGGGGTGTAGGTGATATTGGAGCGTTGGTTTAGGCAGATTTCGG
>ML795609.1:278675-310587 GCA_009831015.1 Picea engelmannii | reverse complement strand
AACCCCCCCCCCCCCCCACCGTTAAAGGAAGAAAGATCAGGGGGTCCAAAATGTGTTTAGGATAGTCGATCTAGGCAATGGGGATGTCGCCGATGGAGACTAGTGCATGGATTAAGCGCTACATGACAAACTATCATGTCACCTTCCGACTTTGGGATAAAAAATGCGCCATGAAGTGCCAAGCTTCCATTTTAATACTTTACAATATAATTTTATTTTCCCATGCTATAATAACCCAATTTAATCAACTAAGGGTGTATTTTGAAATGCAAACCCATGCTTATGTTTTTTTTCCTTTTTCGTTTGGGAAATTATTTGCAAAATGAAATATCATTTACCGCATAAGATCATTGAAGGAATAAATCTCAATCACCATTTGATCCTATGAAATATAGGTTTATAACACATATAATTAATCGAAAAGAAATATTTGCACCTCGTTCTTGTGCATTCTATTGGAGTCGATTCTCTTACACATCATCAGTTTCATATCCATGAAACCTTTGATTAAAATCCATTAAAATCAACCACACACTAATAAAATCAACTAGAACATTTTTTGGTTTTAGCACACCAATGGTAGCACAAGATTAGAGTCTTTGGACTAGAAAAATTGAGTAAATTGTCCAAGACTACTAAACAGACTATAGAGCACTAAAGAGTGAACAAATAAAAATTTTGTGTAAGCATATTCAGGAACCCCCTCTCACACATGGGATAAACACGAAGTTGTGTGCGGGAAAGCAGTGGAGATCACCCCTCCAAAGCTTGACCAATTGTTGTGGATAGATCGTATATTGGGAATCCTTCCTAAAGTTTCACTGATTCATTTGGTATCGGTACTTCATGAACTCTGAATCCATTCGGGGTCCTATGGAGTTTACTAGTACCCTTTTCCATAGTCCTCTGGAAGACTTTCAGACTTTCATATCCTGCCCATGCGTTCGGTCCCGACTGTCGATTGTACCTACGCAAAGGCTGACTGCGACTTGGTATCCTTAGTGTCCTTTCCTAGGTATCTACAAAGGTGAATGTGGGTAGATTCCCACGATACCTTGGGTAGACGCAGTATCACACTTTCATCGTCCTTGGAGGGTGATCCCATTAAAGTGAGGGTTTCTTACATCGATAAGGGATGTTACGTGGAGGTCGGGGTAACTGCTTCTCACTTCTTCATTGGTGGCTTGCTATCCCGTCTTCGGAAGATCCTTAAATTTGTTGTTGCTTGGTTGATTGCTTTTAGTTTTCTTAGGAGTGTGTTCTTTGACTTTTGTAGTCAGACTTAGGATTGAATATTTCACAATATTCAAGTTATGGACCCTAACATTCAAGAACCTCAACACAATGTTGCTTACAAAGGAATGATCACGGATCAAACTTCTGAGACTGGAAGCATAGCTCCTGGAAGTGGCCAACACGTTGAAGAATCGGTCACAACCTTTGTACAAATCCTTGCATCTTACATGAATCTTCTTTTTACTGATCCACTCGGACAACCACTCACTGATTCACCATCTACGATATATTTTGATCCCTATTCTTCTTACTATTTATCGCTCGGTTCCACCACTCCGCAATCTTTTGGTGTGAACCTGTCATCTTTTGGTTTTCCCGAAAGACTTGGGAACTTATCTTTATCCACAAAAACTATAGTTGATATTGCTAGTGCTTATTCTTTACCAGAAACATCTGTGACTCAGGTAACCCTAACTCAACCACTTGTGCATACATCTCCTTTCACATATGGGTCAGGTAATATTCTTGCTTCACTATTTCCACACGTGCACACGCCAAGTTCTTTACTTGGTCATCCCATCAGCCAGATGGCCAGCAGTCAAGTCATTCACACAACCATGGTTACACAAGCTACTCAACCTCCATCTCACACATCGCATATTAGTACATCCTACATTGGAGGTCAATCTTCAATAGGAGGCCAACCTTCATCTAGGGGGCAACCTTCAGTTGTAGGGAAACATTTTACCAAGGGGAAAGCTACTCCTGCAAGTCTTTCTATCCCTACTACCAGTGGCCTATATCCTGGATAGCCATATCCAGGAGATTCTAATCATTTTTTGGGTCAACCCAATCCGACGAGCATTCCTCTACAATGAACTTTTCCCTATCAATATATAAACCCCATGATTCCAACGCAACAGTCCATTCAACCACAATACATGGGGGACCATCAGGTCAATATCAGTATGTAGGAGGTCCACTTGTTCAATCATAGTACATAGGAAGACAAGCAAGACAACCACCTTACATGGGTGGACAACCCGGTCATCCACCATACATGGGAGGACCATCTAGTATTTCCATCTCTTTGCAACCTGGATTTGGTGCTACTGGTGTTCCCATGCCATATGGTTATCACTAGTATCCACACGCCAACCAACAGTTTCCATTATTTTCTATGTTATATATTCCATATATGTCGCGGTTGACAAACAATCCCATTATGCATGCCCCGTTTTGGCCCGCCATCCCTACCAAATTACCGTCTGACATCCCGAAATTCGACAGAAAACCTGGGGAAGATCCTAACAACCATGTTATGAATTTCCATTTATGGTGTTCTTCAAACTCTTTGATGGACGATTCCATTCATCTGAGACTTTTTCAGAGAACACTTACAGGGTCCGTAGCCAAATGGTATATTGAGCGATTGTGTAACTCCTTTTTCGACTTTAATTCTCTTGTCATGAATTTTATGACACATTTTCAGTTGCCTATACGGTATGAGACCAGTACAAAACCTTTTACCTCACTCTGACAATCCTCTTCCACCCACATATCTGATCATATTCATGAGTGGAGACATCGAAGACGGTTGATTGAAGCTCCAATTCTAGACCAACTCCTTGCATATTGGTGTACAAAGTCACTCTTACCTCCCATCCCCAGAGATGTTTCTATGGGAAACATTGTTACTAAGGAATAGGCTATCAAACATGCACAATATTTGGAATTGGTGTATTCTCATCCCAACACACTTTACAATATGATCCCTAACACTCATCATCTGTCGAATGATCCGTCAAGACCTACTCCATAACCAAGTTCGATTTCAAGCACCACAACTACTTTCGCTCCTGCTCAAACCTATGAGGTGAATGCGGTCCAATCCAATTCATCTCAGCAAGCAGGAGGTAAGAAGAAAAACAAGGGTAAATCTAATAAATATTATAACCAATAGGATACTACAAAGACTATTGATACTCAACCGAATAGGAAGGCTAAGTTTCCTTGCATGATCTATGAGGAAGATCACTACACGAAAGACTTCCCTCATCATGAGCCTCTCGCTAAATTTCTAAAAGGTGCCTCCCCAATGGTTCAGTAGAAACACCCGGTTGCCCAAAATCGCATCCCTCCACAAGGAGGTGACCCAGGTCATTCTCACCATTCCTCGAGCACCTCTCAGGTGTACATATTTAAGACGATTAATGTAACGACTTGAAAAAATACTTATGACACTCCTCCAGGTGATCAAGATAATGGAAAGGCTATCAATCAACCATCCACTCCTCCTCCATCTTCCACTCCTCTTCAAATTGAGAAGTCGATTTCTGATGCAGTGTTGTGCCCACCCAAGAGCACAATTCAAAAAGAGACATTTAATCCAAATTCCCGCGCTTCCCAAAAATACAATATTGTTGAATATTTGGCACAAGCTCCTTGTGCTATGTTATCCCTCAAATTTCTACAACACTATCCAAGTCAATGTAAAACCTTGTTGTCATCCATTGGATCTATGGATCCAGAGGAGTTGAACCTAATTACGTTTAATCCATATTATTTTAAGGAGAGGCTCTCCCACCACTTAGCATTCGAAATTCAAATTTTGGTTGGTAGAAAGAACATCCATTGCACTGTTTTGGATGAGGGAGCCTCCACCTTTTTAATTTCTTTACCTTTTTGGAAATCCCTTGGTTCTCATAAACTTACCATGTCTCCTACCACCTTGAAAGTGTTGGAAATAGTTTCATTGGTATTGTCATTGATGTCAACAGTGGATATCATTGATGTGATGATAAGTTGAGATAAAAGCTTAGGAGGGTTAGCGAATGAAGATCAGAGCTCAGAAGAGATGGTGAATGAATTTCAGAAGAAATCATTGGAGGACTATTCAACGGTATACAATGATTGATGTCAAGCAGTTGGACGATATGCAGAGATTAAATCTCAAGAGGGTTACCGAATGAAGATCAAATCTCAGAAGAGACGGCGCGATGAATCTCAAAAGAATTGTTGGGGGATTAGTCAACGATCAGATCAGATCAAGACCATTGATGTCCAATTGCCAGAACAACGATAGAGATGAATTGAGGAGAAAAAAAGAAGAATGAAATGACTCTCTAGTTACAATCCCGCAATCGATCTATATCGTCAGATCTCATACACTCAAAGATCGACGATTGTGATAGATCCAACAAACGATCATATTAAGTCGTGATCATTGGATGCGCAATCACCAGATCAACGACATGGATGGATTGCAAAGATTGAAAGGAGAATTAAACATTGTGTTATTTCCAATCCCACAATGAGTCATGACTGGCAGATATTATAGCTTCAAAGATCGACAACTGTGGTTGACTCACCAACAATGCACAACTTCAAATTGCGGAGTTTGGGTGTTGAGTTAAATCATTTGCTAGTTGTGGTTCTGCAATCATCGTCAACCATTGATCTGCTTCGAGTGTTTTCATAACCGTTGGATCACTTTAAAGTGGAAGGATAGGATAAGCGGGGCAAAAGTTGAGAATTTGATTATCCGAATACCCGTCAGCCATCAGATCAAACCCGAATTCCCGTCAACCGTCGGATCATCTTAAAGTGGAAGGATAGGATAAGCGGAGCTAAAGGGTTGAGAATTTGATTATCTGAATACCTTTCAGCCGTCGGATCAAACCCGAATTCTCGTCATTCGTCATATTATTCTCGAGTGGAAGGATAGGATAAGCAAGGTAAGATTTGAGATCTCATTTATGCGAATTTATGTCAGTTGTTGGATCATTCTAAGTGGAAGGACAGAATATTCTATAAGAGATGCATCGTAGACAGATCGAGTCGTTGATCTAAAATCCTAATCAAACAAACATCATTCACTTGGGGAATAAATATATGAGGAGGTTACTCTCTGAAAAAATCTCACTTCAAAATTTTAAATTTGAGATTTGAAATTCCCGAAGCCCGGAGACCCGGAGAGCCGAAATAAATTCTCGACTGTTGGATCATCCGAAGTAAGCCTCAGCCATCTAATTCAAGAGGACATGTGACATACCACTATGGAAGACCACGTCTGCAAAGGACATATGGTAGATCACGTCAACAGACCTCGTCAGCAAGGACATGTGGCAGACCACGTCGGCAAGAACATATGGCAGACCACGTCACCAAAGGGCATATGGGAGACCATGTCAACAAGGATACGAGTCGTTTGATCTGAAGGATCACTTCGGGTGTATTCTCAACTGTTGATCATAGTACAGTAGAAGGATAGTGTAAGTTGAAATAGCCGAAGTCCCGGAGTAAACTGTGGCCATCCATCCCAATGCTTGATTAAGTCCTAGCCATTGGATTAAGCAGTTAAAGAATGTGTGTAAGGATCAAATCTGACCATTGATTTGTTTCCGTGAAATAAACCGTCTGATCTAATTCGAATGTTTGAAAAGTTGAAAAACCGAAGATCTAAAGGGCGAAGTTCAGTCAGCCTTCCATCTCATTAGAAGATTGAATCGTGACCGTTGATTTAATAAGCGCTCAAAACACTCATTTGGCCTAGCGTTTGGTCACCGTCATTGGTCATATGATATAAGAGATCTAAATGACAATATAATACATAGTTGTAATTGTTAAGCTCGTGGTTCTGTAACGCTCGGTCACATGTAATGGTTTGAAGGAAGCGCCTCCGTATAATTTGGTTTCTATGAAAATAACAGAGATTCGGGATCAAGTTTTAAGGGATGAAATTGATCCATATGTGATCAATTTACGAAAAACCTCACAGTAAAAATAATAATCAGTGATTATGGTTAAGTTAAACAAAGAGGTGTGATATTTCAAAACCACAGTGTGTCACTCTCACACCATTTTGAAGAATATATAAATGAGGAAGAGTGTTGAGAAGAAAGTGTGTCTCTGCAGTCCTAATCAGAGAATATATTAAAACAGAGAAGCAAAGAGAGATGTAGTAAAAGACCTGATACAAAAGTTTGTCCAGATTCAGAAAATCAAGGGTGGTTGGGTGGTGCAAGGGTAGGTTGGTGCATGCAGAGGTATTTGGTGCTTCCTTGTCAGTTGTAGTTGACTAAACAGGGGGTTGTAACCTCCTACCAGATGGTGCTGGTGAATAAGGGTGKGGGTGCATCCTAATCAGTTGGTGTTGATCGAAAAGGAAGAATATCTTCCTTCTATGCAACATGTAAAACAAATTTTGCAGTTAATAGAAAAGCRTTTGTGGTTTTTCCATTTGGGTTCCACGATAAATATTGTGTCAAAATTTTGTTTGCATAAATAAAAGAAAATTGATCAAATTATTGTGTCATTGATTCACCCCCCCCCTCTCAGTGAYAGGATYTGATCCTTCAATTGGTATTAGAGCRGGTCTCTTCACAAAAGGTTTAAATCACTTGAAGAGGAATATACATTAGAATGGATCAGCGGTTGAAGATGTCATCAAAAATCCCCCTATTCAACGGTGAAGACTATGTCTTCTAGAGTGTTAGAATGAAAAGCTATATGATGTCCATTGGACTGGAAGTATGGAAATTAGTGGAAAAGGGATATGATGTTCCAAAAACCACTCCCACGGAAGCAGAAGACAAGAAAAAATTGATGTTCTCAACCGTTGATCATAGTACAATAGAAGGATAGTGTAAGTTGAAATAGCCGAAGTCCCGAAGTAAACTGTGGCCATCCATCCCAATGCTTGATTAAGTCCTAGCCGTTGGATTAAGCAGTTAAAGAATGTGTGTAAGGATCAAATCTGACCATTGATTTGTTTCCATGAAATAAACCGTCTGATCTAATTCGAATGTTTGAAAAGTTGAAAAACCGAAGATCTGAAGGGCGAAGTTCAGTCAGCCTTCCATCTCATTAGAAGATTGAATCGTGACCATTGATTTAATAAGCGCTCAAAGCACTCGTTTGGCCTAGCGTTTGGTCACCGTCATTGGTCATATGATATAAGAGATCTAAATGACAATATAATACATAGTTGTAATTGTTAAGCTGGTGGTTCTGTAATGCTCGGTCACATGTAATGGTTTGAAGGAAGCGCCTCCGTATAATTCGATTTCTATGAAAATAACAGAGATTCGGGATCAAGTTTTAAGGGATGAAATTGATCCATATGTGATCAATTTACGAAAAACCTCACAATAAAAATAATAATCAGTGATTATGGTTACGTTAAACAAAGAGGTGTGATATTTCAAAACCACAGTGTGTCACTCTCAAACCGTTTTGAAGAATATATAAATGAGGAAGAGTGTTGAGAAGAAAGTGTGTCTTTGCAGTCCTAATCAGAGAATATATTAAAACAGAGAAGCAAAGAGAGATGTAGTAAAATACCTGATATAGAAGTTTGTCCAGATTCAGAAAATCAAGGGTGGTTAAGTGGTGCAAGGGTAGGTTGGTGCATGCAGAGGTATTTGGTGCTTCCTTGTCAGTTGTAGTTGACTAAACAGGGGGTCGTAACCTCCTACCAGATCGTGCTGGTGAATAAGGGTGTGGGTGCATCCTAATCAGTTGGTGTTGATCGAAAAGGAAGAATATCTTCCTTCTATGTAACATGTAAAACAAATTTTGCAGTTAATAGAAAAGCGTTTGTGGTTTTTCCATTTGGGTTCCACGATAA
Source organism: Picea engelmannii (assembly GCA_009831015.1). Lineage (NCBI taxonomy): Eukaryota > Viridiplantae > Streptophyta > Pinopsida > Pinales > Pinaceae > Picea > Picea engelmannii. The sequence continues at coordinate 302,720 of ML795609.1, read as the reverse complement.
ATATTGTGTCAAAATTTTGTTTGCATAAATAAAAGAAAATTGATCAAATTATTGTGTCATTGATTCGCCCCCCCCTCTCAGTGACAGGATTTGATCCTTCAATTGGTATTAGAGCGGGTCTCTTCACAAAAGGTTTAAATCACTTGAAGAGGAATATACATTAGAATGGATCAGCGGTTGAAGATGTCATCAAAAATCCCCCTATTCAACGGTGAAGACTATGTCTTCTAGAGTGTTAGAATGAAAAGCTATATGATGTCCATTGGACTGGAAGTATGGAAATTAGTGGAAAAGGGATATGATGTTCCAAAAACCACTCCCACAGAAGCAGAAGACAAGAAAAAATTATGGGACCATGCAAAGGCTTTAAACACACTACAAGTTAGACTGAGTAAGAAAATCCTTTCTAAGGTACTAAACTGTAATAATGCAAAACAACTCTAGGATAAATTGGAAACCATATATGCAGGAGATTCCAAGGTAAACAGAGTCAAACTCCAGACTCTTAGAGTACAATATGAAGGTCTGAAAATGAAGGATGAAGATAATATCTTAGAGTACTTTGAAAGAATTGATAATATTGTTAATGCAATCTGAGGATTGGGAGTAGAAGTGTCAGACAATGAGCTAGTTGAAAAAGTACTAAGAACACTACCTATTCTATACAATCCTAAAGTGTCTTCTCTTGAAGATCGAGATAATCTAGATAAACTCACCATGGATGAATTGTATGGAATCCTCACAGCTTATGAGTTAAGATTAGGTCATGAGAATCACTCACAAGGAGAGGCAGCCTTCAAGGTACTCAAGAAAACAAAGAATCAGAAGCAGAAACTTCAATCCAGCCACGATGAAGAATCTGATGTGGAAGAAGAAAATTTCATTAAAAAACTTCAGAAAGGATCAAGGAGGGACAAATGCAAGTTGTCTTTCAAATGGTTTAACTGTGGCAAGGTTGGACATTTTGCAACCAAGTGTCCCTATCCTAAGGAGGACCTTGAAAATGAATAAAACAAAACCAACCAGTACAAGAAAAAAGAAAAATCTAACTACAAGAAAAAATTTTACAAAGGGAAAAAGAACTTTTACTCAAAAGAAGAAAACAACAGCTCATCAGAGTATAGTGACAGTGATGATGATGAAGTCCTTTTTCTAGGTATTGAAGAGTCTAATGATATAGAATACATTAAACATGAAAAAGAGTCAAAAGATGAAGCAAAAGTTAATATGGAAGAGGAACTTCACAGTGCCTTGGATGAATGAAGAAAATACAAAACCAGATATAGACAGCTAAAAAATTTTGTAGTTGAACAAAAGGAAAAACATGAACCAAAAAAAGAGGATATGGAGAAACTCATGAGCAACCTGAAAAACAAAATCCTAGAAGTAAATAGGATCAAAGAAAGTCTATAAAAGTCTCTTAAAGAAAAAAAAACAACCCGTGAAAGAATGGAGGTAGAAATAGTTCACCTGAAAAAAGAACTGGATGCAAAGTTCATTCAAACAAAATATGAAAATAGTTCTAAAATATTAGATAAGATTATTACCACACAAAGGGATTCAGGTAATAAAAATGGAATAAGCTATTATCAAGATGAAAGCCAAGTTAATTCAAAATCTTATGCAGATACTCTCCTCAGTACATTCAAGAAGAAAAATGAAGAGAAGACAAGAAATGATCAGAACTCCAGAGGACCACTTCCACCCATCAAGAAGGAAGATAAGACAATACCAAAGAAGTTCTATAAAAACAGGTATCCTTGCATTTTCTTTGGTTATTTCTTTTCATGCTCTAATTTCGGACACAAAGCTATGATTTGTAAAGCATATAGAAGGAAAAATTTTAGGGTTAAGAACTATAACCGTAGAGATAACCAATCAGTAAATCAAGTCAAAAGCAGAAACTACAACTCCTTTGCACCTCTACAAGAAGTGGACCTAGAATGCTTCAGATGCCATAACTATAGACATAAGTCCAGTAATTGCAAATTAATGGAAGCCTTAGAACAACCAAGATTCATTAGAGAGCAAAAGAAGCTTTGGAAAGAGAAAACACCAAAGAAGGAATGTCTTATTGCCTTAAAAACCCAAGATAAAGAAGATCTATGGTATGTTGACAGTGGGTGCTCAAAACATATGACAGGAAACAAAGACAAGTTTTTGAACTTAAGGAAACAAAAAGGTAAAGTTACATTTGGTGGCAATGCTTCAGGTAACATACTTGGGAAAGGCACTATGAGTTTGGGAAAAGACAAAGCCAAGAATGTGTTGCTTGTTGAAAAACTAAAACCTGGCCTATTAAGTGTCAGCCAAACCTGTGATCAGGGGAACTTTTGCATCTTTGATTCCCAGAAGTGTGAGATTAGGAGAGAAGACACAGGAAAACTGGTTGGCACTGCTCCTAGAACTCTCGAAAATGTGTATATAGTAGATGTAAAATTGAATGAGGAATGTCATATGAATCTAGTAGATGAAAGTTGGCTATGGCATAGAAGGTTGGGGCATATTAACTTTGACAATCTAGTGAAAGTCAGCAATCTTGGTGTAGTAAGAAACTTGCCAAATATCATAAATCCCTCAAATATTATGTGTAGACACTGTCAACTAGGGAAGCAAACTAGAATAAGATTCAAAGCAAAAGAATACACAACCTCAAAACCTTTAGAGCTTGTTCACACTGACCTATGTGGACCTACAAGGACCAAGAGTTTGCAAGGAGAGTCTTACTTCATGTTTTTCATTGATGATTTTAATAGAATGGGTTGGATATGTTTTCTCAAAGAAAAATCAGAAGCACTTAACAAATTTAAAGCCTTTAAAACCCTTGTTGAAAATGAAAAGGAGGCAAAAATCAAATGTCTTAGATCAGACAATGGTGGTGAGTTCACCTCAAAGAAGTTTAATCTCTTATGTGAAACCCATGGAATAAAAAGACAATTCTCTGCTGCCAGAACACCTCAGCAAAACGGGATTGCTGAGAGAAAGAATAGAACAGTTCAGGTGGCTGCAAGGACTATGCTCAATGAAGCAAAATTGTCTTATGGATATTGGAGGGAAGTTGTAAGCACAACAATATACATATTGAACAGAGGTCAGCTCAGGGTTAATATTGATCAGACTCCTTATGAACTATGGTTTGGAAGATCTCCATCGGTAAAATACTTCAAGGTCTTTGGAAGTAAGTGCTACATCAAAACACTTGATGAGAATCTTGGAAAATTTGATACCAGATCTGATGAAAGTATTTTTCTTGGATATGCTTCTAACAAGAAAGCATACAGATGTTACAATCTTAAATCACATAAGATTGTTGAGAGTGCAGATGTCAAGGTGGATGACCTAAAAATGTTAAGAATCAAAAATCATGAGACTATACTTGAAAGTGAAGATGAAGATGATGATGAGACAATTGGCACAGAAGTAGAAGAAGTAGAAGAGAATAAAGAAATCGAAGATGATGATATGCATACGAGTGAAGACGAAGAAGATATTCAAGAAGAAATAAGAGAGGAATTCACAAGAGACATAAAGACACCCTCAAGAATGACTCAAAAGAATCATCCTGGAGAACTGATTATTGGAGATATGAATGATGGAGTGCACACAAGAAGACAACTACTGTATCAAACAGAAATAGCATTGTTGTCACACATTCACATAAAGTACCACTATCTAAGAGATCAGGTTGAAAATAAGAACATTAAATTGGAATATGTTCCAACACAAGAACAGGTGGCAGATATTTTCACAAAACCCTTAAGCAGAGATGTATTTGAATATCTCAGGAAAAAATTGGGAGTAATCTTTCTTCCAACCTAAATATCTCAAAATAAATAAAAATGCATCGATTGGCACCAAATCAGGGGGAGACAACAATCATAGGAGGAGAAACCATTTTCCATTGATGTCAAAGGGGGAGAGTAACTTCAGAGGAAAGAAGCATCATCACAAGGGGAGATTGTATATGAAGTTTGTGAGTTGCCATCAATGAAAAAGGGGGCGATTGTTGGAAATAGTGTCATTGGTATTGTCATTGATGTCAACAGTCGATATCATTGATGTGATGATAAGTTGAGATAAAAGCTCAGGAGGGTTAGTAAATGAAAATCAGAGCTCAGAAGAGATGGCGAATGAATTTCAGAAAAAATCGTTGGAGGACTAGTCAACAGTATATAATGATTGATGTCAAACAATTGGACGATATGAAGAGATTAAAGCTCAGGAGGGTTAGAGAATGAAAATCAAATCTCAGAAGAGACGGCGTGATTAATCTCAGAAGAATCGTTGGGGGATTAGTCAACGATCAGATCAAATCAATATTGTTGATGCGCAATTGCCAGATAAACAACGAGGATTAATTGCGAAGAACAAAAGAAGAATTAAACGACTCTCTGGTTACAATCCCGCAATCGGTCTAGATCATCAGATCTCATACACTCAAAGATCGACGATTGTGATAGATCCAACAAACGATAATATTAAGTCGTGATCGTTGGATGTTCAATCTCCATATCAACGGCAGAGATGGATTGCGGATATTGAAAGGAGAATTAAAAATCGTGTTATTTCCAATCCCGCAATGAGTCAGGACCGTCAGATCTTATAGCTTCAAAGATCGATGATTGTGGTTGACTCACCAACAACGCACAACTTCAAATTGTGGAGTTTGGGTGTCGAGTTAAATCATTCGCAAGTTGTGGTTCTGCAATCATCGTCAACCGTTGATCTTCTTCGAGTGTTTTCATAACCGTTGGATCACTTTAAAGTGGAAGGATAGGATAAGTGGGGAAAATTTGAGAATTTGATTATCTGAATACCCATCAACCGTCAGATCAAACCCGAATTCTCGTCAGCAGTCGGATCATCTTAAAGTGGAAGGATATGATAAGTGGGGCTAAAGGGTTGAGAATTTGATTATCCAAATACATATTAGTCGTCGGATCAAACCCTAATTCTCGTTAGTCGTCGGATCATTCTCGAGTGGAAGGATAGGATAAGTGAGGTAAGATCTGAGATCTCATTTATGTGAATTTCCATCATTCGTTGGATCATTCTAAGTGGAAGGATAGGATAAGCTATAAGAGTTGCATCATAGACAGATCAAGCCGTTGATCTAAAATCCTGATCAAACAAACATCATTCACTTCGGGTATAAATATATGAGGAGGTTACTCTCCGAAAAAAATCTCAATTCAAAATTTTAAGTTTGATATTTGAAATTCCCGAAGCCCGGAGAGCCGAAATAAATTCTCGACCGCCGAATCATCCGAAGTAAGCCTCAACCATCCGATTCAAGAGGACATGTGACAGACCACGGTGGAAGACCACGTCTACAAAGAACATATGGCAGATCAGGTCAGCAGACCTCGTCAGCAAGGACATGTGGCAGACCACGTCAGCAAGAACATATGGTAGACCACGTCACCAAAGGGAATATGGGAGACCACGTCAGCAAGGATACGAGTCGTTTGATATGAAGGATCACTTTGGGTGTATTATCAACTGTTGATCATAGTACAGTGGAAGGATAGTGTAAGTTGAAATAGTCAAAGTCCCGGAATAAATTGTAGCCATCCATCCCAATGCTTGATTAAGTCCTAGCCGTTGGATTAAGCAGTTAAAGAATGTGTGTAAGGATCAAATATGACCATTCATTTGTTTCCGTGAAATAAACTATCCGATCTGATTCGAAGGTTTGAAAAGTTGAAAACCCGAAGTTCTGAAGGGAAAAGTTCTATCAGCCATCCATATCATCAGAAGATTGAATCGTGACCGTTGATTTAATAAGCACTCAAAGAACTTGTTTGGCCTAGCGTTTGGTCACCATCGTTGGTCATATGATATAAGAGATCTAAATGACAATATAATACGTAGCTGTAATTGTTAAGCCTATGGTTCTGTAACGCTCGGTCACATGTAATGGTTTGAAGGAAGCGCCTCCATATAATTCGGTTTCTGTGAAAATAACAGAGATTCAGGATCAAGTTTTAAGGGATGAAATTGATCCATATGTGATCAATTTACGAAAAACCTCACAGTAAAAATAATAATCAGTGATTATGGTTAAGTTAAACAAAGAGGTGTGATATTTCAAAACCACAGTGTGTCACTCTCACACCGTTTTGAAGAATATATAAATGAGGAAGAGTGTTGAGAAGAAAGTGTGTCTCTGCAGTCATAATCAGAGAATATATTATAACAGAGAAGCAGAGAGAGATGCAGTGAAAGACCTAATATAGAAGTTTTTCCAGATTCAGAAAATCAAGGGTGGTTGGGTGGTGCAAGGGCAGGTTGGTGTCTGCAGAGGGAGTTGGTGCTTCCTTGTCAGTTGTAGCTGACTAAACAGGGGGTCGTAGCCTCCTACCAGTGGGTGTTGGTGAATAAGGGTGTGGGTGCATCCTGATCAGTTGGTGTTGATCGAAAAGGAAGAATATCTTCCTTCTATGTAACATGTAAAACAAATTTTGCAGTTAATAGAAAAGCGTTTGTGGTTTTTCCCATTTGTTTCCATGATAAATATTGTGTCAAAATTTCGTTTTCATAAATAAAATAAATTGATCAAATTATCGTGTCACTGATTCACCCGCCCCCCCTCTTAGTGACAGGATCTGATCCTTTAGAAAGCATTTGATGGATGTGGTTTTAAACCTCAAGGACTCTTGCAAGATTTTGTCATGACATTGAAGGGTAAGACTGTTTCGGTCGATATCAAAGTGGTTGAAGTGCTCTTAGATTACAATTTGTTACTTGTTCGTAGTTGGTTCTATGCGATGAATTTTTTCACATCTTCGGTGTTTCATATTTTACAATTTCCCCATTAAGGAAAAATTATCATTGTTGACCAACTTGATTATACAACTCCATATCTCCACAATGTTTCAACGAATAATGTCCCTTTTCTAGGACAGAATATTTTTGAGAGTGTAGGAGTAGGTCTCCTTAAGGATTCCTCACTCATGGAGGGTTTTACTTTTCCTTCTCCTCCCACCCCACAAGTTTCCACGTTAAATATGATTTCAACTCAAGTGAGACAATCCTTAGAATTATTTGATCCTTTGGTAGTACCTGGTATCGATGAGCATAGTTATTTTCATGTGTCAAGCTCATTAAAAAGTGAAACAAATGCTTACTAGAATAGTTCATCATCTCTGTCAATCTCGTTAAAAATGAAACAGACCCCCCTCCATCCGAATCAAGTCTCGCACTGGATCGAATAATTGAACCTTCGTTTCCTTCGCCTAGTGAAAATATTCTTATTAGTAACCAGACGCCTAAACGAGGAAAGAAGAAATGATGCTTGGGGGGAAGGTCTCTAGCCTCTGGACATCATAACGGAATGAAACCACTAGATTTTATCACGCAAGTTGGGGGAAAAACACCTCTAGAGAGACACACTTCTAGGAGTGATCCTTGATTGGGGGTCATTCGCATCATAACGTAGATGTTTTTCTAGAACGAGCTTAGTCTTTATTCTTTCTCGTGCTCATTAAAACATGAGAACAGGTTATCGAGTACACTTTTTTCTCTTTTTTGGACTCGTAAAGCCATATGAAAAAGGAAATCTTTGGAGTCTCCTTTAAGCTTTTTTCAGACTCCCTAAACAGGAAAATATTGTCAAGTGAGCTTGTTTCCTTTCACACCCATTAAAAGGTTTCAAAGGGCGTCTATCGAGTGGTAGTTTATATCTTTTTTGGCCTCGTGAGACTAATTATGAAAAAGGAATACTCTAGTCAAGCATGATTAGAAGAGTTCTCCCATGTATTCTTTTACACTTTTTTCAGGCTTGGTAGACTAAATTTACAAAACAGTCATCCATGGAGTCATATTTAAGTTCTTTTGAGAGTCTCTAATCGTGAAAAACCACCGATTTTACCTTCTTTGGGCTCGTAAAGCTATGCATCGAAGGACTTATGTGAGTCCAATCTCCAGGACCCATACAAGACTGAATGTCTCCTTCTTTAGGTTCATTAAACATATGACGAGGGAATCATCCAAAGGATGAGATATACCGATCACCCATTGTCCTCCTCAAGCTCGTTAAACAAGAAAGAGGTACTCATATATCTGGATGGGGCAAAAAATTGAAGGAAGTGGGTCAAGTGTCTTGAAACCATTAAGGAAGCTTTCATTGTCTCCCTTGAACATGACATCTATTTGCATCTCTCCTTACAGTTGGTTAATTCACTTGCCCCTGATTCATACCAATCCCATGATTCATGTTACTCCTGTAGCTCACCCGAAGAGTGCCCCGTTCATCGTCACACTATGTTTTGGTCCATTTATCAAACGAGTCAAAGTTTCCAAGTCTTGTGTCATGCCTCATAATTTTCAAGGGAAGTTTTTCATTTCATACCAACCATCTATAGTATTACCAGTTTCCATTCCTATGTCAGTCCATATTCATTTAATCCACCATCTCATATCATTTTCCTATGACAATTTTGTGTCGATGATGGGGGATACTTCAAGGCCCTCCTTTGACGAGTCTTTTCCTGTTGACTTCAGCACATTATACAAGAATTAGACTTAGAAACACATTAGTACTTTGGAACCTGCATGCCTCAATGGTAGGCCTCCTTGCTTTCAACAATGGGTTTATATCGATGACCCTTGATCGATTGATTTCACAAATGTTTGACTTCAGCTCATTATTCACGTTCGTTAGAATGTACTATAGATACCTTGGGAGTCATTGACATCAATGGTGATTTCCCTCGCGCTTGTTGATAATATACATCAATGACTGGTAATCAAGTGGTTTCTACTATGTTCGACATCAAATCATCTATTCACATGGATATAATCGGATTTTTTTTAGATCGGGACAAAGACCCTGGGTTGAGTACTCACCTTGTTCTGTGATTTTCCCAAGTCACGATGGAGATCATTTGACCGATATACATACTATTACATAGATCCACTTTGTATTGGTTTGTGGCTATGCTCTTCTCATATCGTAGCTCCACTTTGTATTCTTTCATGGTTGTGATTAGGTCATGTCATGGAGGAATGGATCCAAATTGTATCTTTGGTGGCCATCTCAGTATTCGATATCATTATGGATCTGCAATGTATTGGTTAGTGGCCATGATTTGAGTCCTTTATATTGCAATCATAGGTATGGTTGCCTCGGGAATGAAACATATATTTATATTGTTTGATGATTGTTTGCAGCTTCTACCAAGTTCTTTGACTCCATCACCTTTGCATTGAATAATCTATAAAGTGTTTTGAGCATCAGTTTCCTCTTCTGACTTCAAAATTTGGGGGGGAATCTGTTACACGTCAAATTTTCACACTTGCATAATGTGTCTCACGTGGAACAAACATCACATTCTACGAGCCGCAAGTGTCGCATGTGGCGCAAACGTCACATCCTAAGTGTCACAAGTTTCATAAGTGTCACACCCAAATTGTCGCAAGTGTTGTAAGTGTTGTAACATGCCTCGTACACTTTTGGTAAGTGTCGCAAATTAATTGAAACCATGAAAATACTTGTCACAAACCCTAAATCATGTTGGAAGGGAGAGCTCCATCATTTGGCAGTCAAAACATACTTTTTCCCCTGAGATTTCGACCATTTTTGGGCATTTAAGAATATCGGCTCTCCCCTGCCCATGCTTAGGGAGCGTCAGTGCTCCCTATGCCATGCTAAGGGGGCGCCATGGCACTCTATATTCAGCTTTAAAGGAGCACCATTGTTGGTTGGAGGAAATCATGGTGAATCCAAACTTCTTCTATGGGACAACTCTCAAAGGCTAGGATTTTTTTGGCTCAAGTCCTACTCCATGTCTCTATCTAAGGAAAGAATCATAACCTATGGAGCCATATCCTCAACAAATTCCAAAAATACTCATGGTGGTTGAGCCTCTCAAAGCCCATAAATTAGAGGCATTTCCATGGTGAAAAGGGAGGAGAAATCAGTGAAGCATCATCATTTTGATATTGATTCATTCGTGCAAAGGTTGGATGAGGAGAGCTTGGATAGGTTGTTACAGCATCAATCGTGGTCTGTAAGTATCTTATTATTGGTTCTCATTTAATATATACTTGGCCTATTTCCTTCAAGTTTATGTCTTATTACATTTTCTTGTTTACTATTGCTCTAATCTTCGTAGATAGACTTGTCTTATCTAATCAAGTAGAGTAGGAGATAGGTGTTTCCCTTTGTTGTCTATTGCAGATTTCAGTTTGTGTTCTATTGCAGATTTCAGTTTGCGTCAGGGAGTTTGAGGATCAAGCTCCGGGATTGGAAGCAGTGAGGCCAAACGTCGAAAAAGGTACATCATATCCTTCATGTCCTTCTCGAATTGATTTTTTTAAATGAGTTTAAAGGGATGTCATTGTCCACTGGTACTCTTTATATCTTGGTATAGGGGTCTAGCAATCCAAGGGAAGTTTCACATGTCTACATGGGGAACATTCTGTAACAGACTGACCACAATAACCTGAGATATTTATTGGAGCAGAGGGACCTGAATGAGAGGCAGCATAAGTGAGTGAGTAAGGTGCAGACATATGATTTTGACATTGAGTATGTGAAGGGAAAGAAGAATGTAGTTGGTGTTTCCCTTTCCCGGAGACCTTTCCATGGATTTCATCATAGGGTTGTCGAAGGTACAGTGTAGGGGACTGTATCTACGTGGTGGTGGACATGTTGACCAAATATGCACACTTATTTTCCATTTCTTCGAAAGATAGTGCATCTAAAGTGGAAAACATATTCTTTTGAGAGGTGTTTAGACTACATGGTCTTCCAACGCACATAGTTAGTGACCGAGACATCAGGTTTCTCAGCGCATTCTGGAACGAGATGTTCAGGTTATCTGGGTTAGAGTTGACACCTAGTACCATCTATCACCCTTAGATAGATGGGAAGACAGAGATAGTGAACAAGTATATTAAGGGATACCTACAAAACTATGTGTCAGGATAACAGAGAGATTGGATAAAGTGGTTACATCTAGGGGAGAACTGTTATAATACCACTTATAACATGTCCATTGGGATGAGTTCGTTTAGGGCATTGTGTGGCTAGGATGCCACATCATTTGTGGATTTATAATTTGGGGAGAGAAAGGCCCCCAAGGCCAAATATTGGTTGTAGGAGAGGCAGTACATCTTGAGAGTCCTTGAGGAGAATTTGTAGGTAGCCCGAAATCAACAGAATATGTATGTAGACAGACACAGGATAGATCGCAGCTTTGAATTTGGGGATCTGTTCTTTTTGAGATTGCATCGGTACATACACTCCTTACTAAAGAGGAGTGGCAGAGAGAAGTTAAAGTTTCACTTCTATGGACCATACAGGGTGATCAGAAGGATTGGAGAGGTAGTGTATGAGTTGGAGTTTTCAGAGAGTAGTAGGATCCACAACATCTTCCATCTGTCTTGCCTCAAGGATTTTGGATAGTAGGTCACCAATTCATCATATCCTCCTCCATTAAACGAGCAAGGGAAATTGGTTTTGACTCTAGAGAGGATTATTGATGTCAGGGAGAGGAGACTAAGGAGCAAAGTGATCTGGGAGTACCTAGTTGCATGGAAATATTTTCTTGTCGAGGATGCCACATGGGAGGGAGAGAAGATTTTGTAGCATGTCGATTTGGAGTTGCTTGGGGACAAGAAATCTCGGGAAGGGAGGACTATGATGTCCCCTTCCTCTTGATAATGACGAAGGATGAATCAATAGCCTATACAACTCTCGTAGGTTATAGTCAATAGAGAAAAGTGAGTCACGGAGATTTATTTAGTGTCATTTGTTTAGAATATGTTAGTTTTCTAAAATTGCATTCAATAAAAAGGTAACTTATTAATTACTTAAACAGTAAAAAGTTATTTTTAATGTTTAAGTAAATATTAAAGAAAAAATAAGACTAAGGATTGATTTGGTCAAAACAGAGAAAGATCTAGAAGGCTTAGAGGAAGAATAAAAGGAGGTAGTGCTTCACTTTGGAATTATGATTTCTCTTATTTGGAGTGCTCTTGGAGCCAAGGTTTTCGTTGGGGTTTTGGAAAAACCCTTTCATTATTGGTTTGGTTTCGGAGGTGAAATATTCACCCTAGCTAGACATATGGGGAAATCCATCTGGGGTTTTCTATTGGGGCTTCATTACACTGTGTGTATTTAGTCTAGAGGAGTATAAACTTGTTAGGAGGATCCATGGAGGCTCTTAAGGATGACAATCTCATTTTTTACAGGTCTTTGTTGCTTAGATAGGTCGTGAGGGTTTGTGGTGCCTCAAGGGAGGGTCAAACCCTTCCATTTACTGGTCGTGAGGAATGAAGCTTCCATAGAGTCATTTGAGGAGGGTTGTTAGGACCCTTAGAGGGATCCGTGTGTGACAGGAGAGGGTTGTAGGCCCATATTTTCTAAGCCCCGGGTTTAGGAGGAGGTTCGTAGGACCATTTGCATAGCGGAGGGGGTTGCTAAGAGGGAAGAGGGTTTTTGTAGGGCAAGGGGGTCATCTATTGGTGATTGGAGGATCTGATTTACCTCGGCAGTAGTCCAACGTCAATTGTGGATGAGATAGTGGAATTAGCACAGGTTTTATTGATTTTTGTAGTGTTTATTACAGGTGTTGTATCATCCTCTAGTTACTTATTATTTTTGTATTTTGAATCTATCCATGACAAAACGCCATGATGTATTTTTCATTTCTATGGGTATTTGGATGTTTTCTATATGTTTTACAAAACATCTATGAGAATATTGCATACAAACTATTTGTAGAAAGTTACCATACATTTACATCACTAGAATTCATGTGATGCAAACTATTTAAAAAAATCTAGTAATTAAACAAAAACACCAAATAGCATTAATATCCCAACATATCTCTATTGGGGATATTATGATGGTATCAGAGCTAGTCATATTGCTATCTTGTGAGTTCATTGATGCCTAGAAGACGAGAACGTGGAGGACATCCCATCCCAAAGTCACTAGAGGAATAAGAAACTAAAATGGACCAACCAAAGACAAGAAACATGGAAGACAATCGAGAGGAAATGACGCTCCAGATACTACATAACCTGGTCAAGGGATAAAATGAGGCATGCCAGAGACAAGAAGAGACAACTAGGCTCCAACAGTAGACCTTTGATGTACTCACACAACTGGTGGGTCAACGAGGGAAACCTCTTGGTGCAAGATATGGTGGACCTAGTGAATCCCATGGGGGTGATAGATCTCATGTAGAGGGTAACAATACCCACATTCCAACACATATTATCCTACAGATAGGAAGTAGGAAAATAACTAGACCATTATTGCCACCATTCCTTCAGGAGTATCCTACAAGAGCACAGGTATCGCAGGGTTCGATTGATAAGGTCACTACCTACTTCAGGGAGTATCAGTCGTTAGAGGAGGAGATCCATGCAACTATGTCTTACCAAGACTACTGCAACCTCGGGATGAGGAACATGACTACGAAAACACATAGCGAGCAAAAATTTGATATTCTACGCAAGTTGGGGAAGTTCATTGTTTCATCTTTTGATGGATCTGACAGTTGCACAGCCCGAGCTTGGGTACATAAGTTGGACACTTATTTCTAGCATAACCCAATGATAGAGGTGGAGGTAATTAAGTTTTCCACCCTACACTTGGAGGAGAAGCTCATGAGTGGTGGTAACATGGGATAGTGACATTAGGGCATGTCGACATCACAACATATGAAGACTTGATCAAAAGGTTGATGGAAAGGTTCAATAAGAAGGATCCTGAGATCCACTTCAAAGAGTTGGCACAATTGAGACAAACATGTACACCAGAGGCTTATGTCACAGATTTACAGAGGATGGAAGTCATGGTCACTGATATCTCTGAGGAGATACTAGTCATGTTATTCACGGAGGGATTGGATGAGACCTTAAGAGTTTGAGTGAAGGACTTCAATCCAACCATGCTATGGTAAGCTATCGTGAAAACCCATGATATGGAATACACAGTCCCCAAGATGAAACAGGAAAAAACCTTTATTCCACATAAAATTAAGGTGATGAAGCCTCCCTAGAAGACATGGGCAGGGAAGGATGGGATGGATGAGGAAACTCGGAGAGAGCTAAGGAGGAATAATATTTTCTATCGTTGCAAGGAACCTTGGGAGTCGGGTCACTGATGTATGGGAAAAGGTAAGGTCCATTATATTGAGGTGCTCTTCGATGAGAAGGATAGCAGTGATGATGAGACAACTCACTTACAAGACAGTGGATAGAGCAGTGGTGAACCACCACACCTTGAGATTATAGAGCATGCACCATTATAGGAGGGTTTCAAGAGGGTTACCATTTCCACACTCTCAAGGGTCCCCAAGTATTATACATTTATGATCAAAGGAATTTTGTAGGGACAGAGAGTTACAATAATGATCGATGGTGGGGCCACCCACAACTTCATCAATGAAACACTTGTCGCTAGGAGACACATTCCGACAGAGGAATTTGAGGGGTTCAATGTGGTGGTAGAATATGGGTACAACATGACTTGTACTCAAAGTATCATAGGATTGGATGTGACATTGGACAACTATACATTGACCAATGACTTCTATGTAGTAGATTTAGAAAACACCAATATGGTATTGGGAGTCCAGTGGTTGTACTCACTTGGATATTTCAAAATGAACTATCAAATCATGAAGATGGATTTCATAAACTTAGGAGGAAAACAAGTTATTTTGAGAGGTATGTCATTAGGGGCACCCAGGATCATTTCCAACAAACTCGAGGAGGCCATATTTAGAGATGGTGACGTGGCATGTGCAGTAGAGTGCCTGATCACAACACATAATCCATCACAGGATCACCAACACTATCATGTGGACATATAGCAACTACTTGGGAAGTATGACAGAGTGTTTGGGCCCCTTTCGGTGGGGAGACCAGCTAACAGGGGATTTGGTCATGTCATTGATTTAGAGGAGGGTGTAAATCCCATGATCACCACACCACACATGCATCCGAAGAAGTTTAAGGACGAGATAAAAAACGCCATATAGGGATTGTTGGAGATGGGGAACATCAGGCCTAACTCTAGTCCATTTTCTTCTTCTGTAGTACTGGTGAAAAATAAGGATGGCACAATGATGATGTGAATCAACTACAAGGAACCAAATAAGAAGACAATCAAGAACCAATACCTAATACCCAGGATTGATAAGTTGATAGATGAGTTGCATGGGGCAGTGTACTTCTTGAAGATTGATCTTCGATCAGGGTACCATTAGATCTGAGTCAGATAGGAGGAAATCCATAAGACAACATTCAAATGTCACTATGGGCACTATGTGTTTCTAGCCATTCTCTTCGGGTTGACTAACACACCAACTACCTTCCAATCGTGCATGAACCATATCTTTAACAAGCAGTTGAGGAAGTTCTTACTAGTGTTCTTTGATGATCTAATGATATACAATAGGATGTGGGAAGAGCATCTGAGGCATGTGGATGATATTATCAGTATTATGGAGAAGAAGTTGTTGTTTTCCAAGGAGGAAAAGTGTGAGTTTGGGTTGACATAAATCCTCTATCTGGTACACAAGATTGGTGTCGAAGGAGTAAAGGTGCATCATGATAAGATCTAGACAATCTTATATTGACTCACTCTCGGATCACTTAAAGAGATGCAGGGTTCTTCAAAATATGCAGCTATTATAGGCTCTTTGTGAAAGGATTTTCACAACTGGGTGTGCCATTGACTGATCTCACTGAGAAAGGATCACTCATATGGTCAGACGAACCACAGTTTGCATTTGAGATGATGAAAATGGTGATGATCACTTTCCCAGTCTTAGCACTTCAATATTTCTGACAACCATTTGTATTGGAGTGTGATGCATATGGTGAAGGGATGTGTGAGATGTTGATGCATAATCGAAACCCCATAACTTTTGAGAGAAGGAAGATGAGAGAGTCAGAGAAGCTCTATCCTATTTATTATAAGAATATGTTGGCCATCATGCATGCATTGGCCAAGTTTAGACAATACCTGGATGGAGGAAACTTTGTGTTTATGACTGACCACAACAGTCTGAGATATTTCTTGGAGCAGAGGGACTTGAATGAGAGGTAGTAGAAGTGGGTGAGTAAGGTGCAAGAATATGATTTTGACATTGAGTATGTGAAGGGAAAGAAGAACGTATTTGCTAATGCCATTTCTGGGTGACCTGCAACTTTCTCCATGACAAAAATTTCAGTGGACTGGAAGTCTATTCTCTTGGTGGAATACTCCAAGAATACATTCACCTCTGAATTGGTGGAGGGAATTCTTTAGGATGACAGGTACAAGGTAGTGGATGAAAACATTTACCACAGAGATAGGATCTATCTTTTCCCTGAGTCCACACTCAAGGATAACATTATGAGGGTAGTCCATGATGCACCACTAGCAAGGCACTTGGGGTATCTGAAGACCTATAGGAAGGTGAGGGAGAGGTTCTCTTTTAGAGGTCTCAAGGAGGATGTGCTTTGGTATGTGAGGGAGTGCATGACTTGTTAGCATAACAAGTCATATCTTACACATCCTATAGGTATTCTTCAATCATTGCCTATTCCGAAGAATAAATGGGGTGGGCATTTCCATGGATTTCATCATAGGGTTGCCAAAGGTACAGGGAAGGGACTATATCTACATGGTGGTGGACAGGTTGAAAAAATATGCACACTTATTTTCCATTCCTTTGGAGTATAGAATATCTCAGGTGGCAGACATATTATTCCGAGAGGTGTTCAGACTACATGGTCTTCCGAGGTACATAATCAGTGACTGAGACAACAGGTTTCTCAGTGCATTCTAGCAGGAGTTGTTTAGGTTATCTAGGACATAGTTGACACCTAGTACCATCTATCACCCTCGGATAGATGGGAAAATAGAGATAGTGAACAAGTGGAGTGAGGGATACCTGTGAAAATATGCGTCAAGACAACATAGAGCTTGGATAAAGTGGTTACATCTAGAGGATCATTGTTATAATACCACTTATCACATATCCATCGGGATGAGTCCATTTAAGGAATTGTATGGATACAATGCCCCATCATTTGTGGATTTTTTTATTTAGGGAGAGCAGGGCCCCCAAGGCCAAATATTGGTTGCAAGAGGGTCAGGACATCTTGAGAGTCTTGAAGGAGAGCTTAAAGGTATCCCAGAATCAAAAGAAGATGTATGCAGACATGCACAAGATAGAGCACAACTTTGAAGTTGTGGATATGGTCTTTTTGATATTGTATCCATACAGACAATCCCATCTAAAGAGGAGTGGTGCACCTAAGTTAAATCCTTGCTTCTATGGACCATACAGGGTGATTAAGAGGATTGGAGAGGTAGTGTATGAGCTGGAGTTTCCATAGGGTAGCATGATCCACAACTTCTTCCATGTATCTTTCCTCGAGAAGGCGTTGGGACAGCAGGTCACCAATTCAGTAGACCTTCCTCCATTGGACGAGGAAGTGTAGTTGGTTTCAACTTCGGAGAGGATTGTTGATGTTAGGGAGAGTATACTAAGGAGCAGAGTGATCCGAGAGTACTTGGTTGCATGGAAATATTTTTCCACAAAGGATGCCACGTGGGAGGGAGAGAAGATTCTACAACATCATGATTTGGAGTTGCTTGGGAACAAGCAATATCGAGAAGGGAGGATTGTGATGTCCCCTTCATCTTGATCATGATGGAGGATGACTCGGTAGCCTATATGACTCCCCTAGGATATAGTCAGTAGAGGAAAGAGAGTCACGAGGATTTATTTAGTGTCATTTGGTTAGAATATGTTATGTTTCTAAAATAACATTAAATAAAAAGGTAAATTATTAATTTATTAAACATTAAAAAGTGATTTTTAATGTTTAGATAAATATTAAACGGGAAATAAGGGTAAGGATTGATTTGGTCAAAACGGAGAAAGATCTAGAAGGCTCAAAGGAATAATAAAAGGAGGATTAGTGCTTCACTTTGGCATTTTGATTTGATCTCTTATTTAGAGTCCTCTTGGAGACGAGGTTTTCGTCGAGGTTTTGGCAAAAAAACGTCCATTACTCGTTTGGTTTCGGTGGTGCAATATCCACCCTGGATAGACATCTAGGAAAATCCATATGGGGTTTTCCTTTGGGCCTTCATCACACTATTTTTCTTCAGTATATAGGAGTAATTCCTTGTTGGGAGGATCCATGGAGGCTCCTAGGGAGGCTGATATCATTTGTTGCATGTCTGCGGTGCTTCGAGAGGCTGTGAGAGTTTGTGGTGCCTCAAGGGAGGGTCAAACCATACCATTTATTGGTCGCAAGGAGTGAGGGTGTTGTAGAGGAATTTGAGGAGGGTTTTTATGTCCCTTAGAGGGAGATTTCATCCCTTGGAGGATTCGTGTGTGACAGGAGAGGGCCACGGGCCCATATTTGTTGAGTCGTGAGTTTAGGAGGAGGGTCGTAGGCACATTTGCACAGAAGAGGGGGTTGTTGAGAGGACATAGGGTTTATACATGATGAGGGGGTTATATATTGGTGATTAGAGGATTTGATATACCTCAACAATAGTCCAACATCAATTGTGAATGAGACAGTGGCATTATCATAGGTTTTATTGAGTTTTGTAGTGTTTATTGCAGTTGTTGTAGCAACCTCTAGTTACGTATTATTGTTGTATTCCATATCCATCCATAATAAAATTCCATGATGTATTTTTCATTTCTAAGAGTACTTAGATGTTTTATTTATGTTTGAAAAAACATCTATGAGAAGATTGCATACAAATTATTTGTAGAAAGTTGCCATACATTTACAGCACTAGAATTCATGTGATGCAAACTATTTAACGAAATCTCATAATTAAAAAAAAAACACCAAATAGCATTAATATCCCAACATATCTCTATTGGGGATATTACAGATGTATCAAAGGTGGTGATCTTGCCAGCATTTGAGTGCATTGATTCCTAGAAGATAGGGGCATGGAGGACAACCCATCCTAGAGTCACCAGAGGAAGAAGAAATCGAAATGGACCAAACAGAGACAGGAAACATGGAAGAAAAATGAGAGGTGATGACGCTTAATATACTAAATAACCTGGTCAAGGGATAGAATGAGGCATCCTAGAGACAGGCATAGACAACTAGGCTCTCACAGCATGCCCTTGAGGTACTCACACAGCTGGTGGGAGAAGAATGGATCCCTCTTGGTGCAGGACAAGGTGGACCTAGTGCATCCCATGAAGGCGATAGAGCTCATGAAGATGGTAGAAATACCCACATTCCAGCATAGAGTATCCTATATATAGAAAGAAAAAAATATATAGACTGTTATTTCCACAATTCCTTCAGGAGAAACCTATAGGAGCAGAGTTACCACAAGGTCTGGTTGACGAGGTCACTCCCTAATTCGGGGAGTATTAAGATTTAGAGGAGGAGATCCAGGAAGTTATCTCTTACCAAGACTACTCCAACCTCAGGATGAGGAACATGCCTAAGACAACACAAAGCCAACATAACTTTGATCTTTTGTGCAAGTTGGAGAAGTTGATTGTTTCATATTTTTATGGATCTGACAGGTGCATAACCCGAGCTTGGGTACATAAGTTGGAAACTTATTTCTAGCTTAACCCGATGAAAAAGGAAAATGAAATTATATTTTCCACCCTACACTTGGAGGGAGAATCTCATGAGTGATGGTACCATGGGCTAGTGACGTTAGGTCATGCTAGCATAACAACATATGAAGACTTCACCTAGAGGTTGATGGACATGTTCGATATGAAGGATCTAGAGATCCACTTCAGGGAGTTGGCATAGTTGAGGAAGATAGGTATATCGAAGGCTCATGTCACAGAGTTCCATAGGATGGTAGTCATGGTGATTGACATCTCTAAGAAGATATTGATCATGCTATTCATGGAGGGCTTGGCTGATCCCTTGAGAATTTGGGTGAAGGATTTCACACCAATAACACTATAGGAAAATAACATGAAAACCTAGGATATGACAGACACAGTCCCCAAGAAGACACTGGAAAAAACCTTTATTCCACAAAAAATTTAGGTGACGAAGCCTCTCTAGAAGACATGGACATGGAAAGATAGGATGGATGAGGAAAATAAGATAGAGCTAAGGAGGAACAAGCTTTATTGTAGTTGAAAGGAACCTTGGGAGTCAGGTCACTAATGTATGGGAAAAGGTAAGGTCTATTATATTGAGGTGCTCTATGACGAGGAGGATGATGGTGATGATGAGAAAACTCACTTACAAGACAGTGGATAGAGTAGTGGTGAGCCACCACACCTTGAGATTACAAAACAGGAAAAATTACAGGAGGGTGTCAATAGGGTTACCATTTCCACACTCTTCAGGGCCCCCATGTATTATACATTAAGGATCAGAGGTCTTTTGCAGGGACAAAGAGTTACAACATTGATTGATGGTGGGGTCACCCACAACTTCATCGATGCAACACTTGTCACTAGGAGACACGTTACGACAAAGGAATTTGAGGGTTTCAACATGGTGGTAGAAGATGGGTACATCATGACTTGTACTTAGAGGATTGGATGTGACATTGGGAAACTAGACATTGACCGATGACTTCTATGTAGTATATTTAGCAGACACCAATAAGGTATTGGGAGTCCAGTGGTTGTACTCACTTGGAGATTTCAAAATGAACTATCAGATCATGAGGATTTCATCAAGGGAACTGAGGATCGTGTCCAACAAACACATGGAGGCCATCTTCATACATGGTGACATGGCATGTGCAGTAGAGTGCATGATCACAACACAGAATCCATCACATGATCGCCAAAACTATTATGTGGACATATCGGAGCTGCCTAGGAAGCAAGAAAGAGTTTTTGGGACTCTACCGGTATGGAGACCACCTCAAAGAGGTTTTCATCATGTCATTGAGTTAGATGAGGGTGAAAATCCTATGATCATCACACAATACAGGAATCCAAAGAAGTTTAAGGATGAGACAGAGAAGGCCATATAGGAGTTGTTGGAGATGGGTCACATCAGAACTAGCTCTAGTCCCTTCGCTTATTCAATAGTATTGATGAAAAATAAGGATGGCATGATGAGGATGTGCATTGACTACAGGGAACTGAATAAGAAGGAAATCAACAATCGGTACCCAATACCCAAGATTAATGATTTGATAGATGAGTTGCATGGGGAAGTATACTTCTTGAATATTGATCTTCGATCGTGGTACCATAAGATCTGGTTCAAAGAGGAGGACATTCATAAGACAACATTCAGATGTCACTATGGGCACTACAAGTTTCTAGTCATGCCCTTCGGGTTGACTAACGCACCAACTACCTTCCAATTGTGTATGAACCATATCTTCAACAAGAAGTTGAGGAAGTTCTTACTAGTGTTCTTTGATGATCTATTGATCTACAATAGGATGTGGGAGGAGCATCTGGGGAATGTGGATTAAATTCTCAGTATTATGGAGGAGCAGTCGTTGTTTTCCAAGGAGGAAAAGTGTGAGTTTGGGTCGACATAAATCCTCTATCTAGGACATGTGATTAGTGTCGAAGGAGTAAAGGTGCATCAAGAGAATATCAATACAATCTTAGATTGTCCCACTCCTAGATCTCTTACAAAGCTACAACGGTTCATCGGGATATGAAACTATTAGAGGCTCTTTGTGAAAGTATTTTCACAACTAGGTGCACCATTGAAAAATATCACTAAGAATGGAGTTTTCAGATGGTCAGAGGAAGCACAGGTTTCATTTGAGAGGATGAAGAAGTTGATGAGAACTTGGCCAGTGTTAGCACTTCCAGATTTCTCACAACCATTTGTATTGGAGTGTGATGCATCGAGTGAAGGGAAAGGAGCAGTGTTGATGCAGAATTGACACCCCATAGATTTCGAGAGCAGGAAATTGAGAGACCCAGAGAATCCCTATCCTATTTATGATAAGGAGATGTTTGCCATCATGCATGCATTGTCCAAGTTTAGACAATCCCTGGTGAGAGGACGCTTTGTTGTTAGGACTGATCACAACAACCTAAGATATTTCATGGAGTAGAGGGACTTGAACAAGAGGCAATAGAAGTGGGTGAGTAAGGCGCATGCATATGATTTTGACATTGAGTACATGAAGGGAAAGAAGAATGTAGTTGTTGACGCCATTTCCAGGATACTTGCATCTTTCTCCATGACAAAAATCTCAACGGACTGGAAGTCCATTCTCTTGGTGGAATACTCCAAGAATACATTCGTTTGTGAGTTGATGGAGGGAATTATTTAGGATGACAGGTATAGGGTAGTGGATGACATCATCTACTACAAATACATGATCTATCGTGTCCCTGAGTCCACACTCAAGGATAATATTCTGAGGGCAGTCCATGACACACAACTAGAAAGGTGTCTGGGATATCTGAAGACCTATAGATAGGTGACGCCCTTTCCAGGAGACTTGCAACTTTCTCCATGAAATAAATATCAACAGACTGGAAGTCCATTCTCTTAGTGGGATACTCCAAGAATACATTTACCTGTGAGTTGATGGAGGGAATTATTCAGGATGACAGGTATAGGGTATTTGATGACATCATATACTACAACAACAAGATCTATCTTGTCACTGATTCCACACTCAAGGATAATATTATGAGGGAATTCCATGATGCACCACTGGCAGGGCACCCGAGATATCTGAATACCTACAGATAGGTGAGGGAGAGGTTCTCTTGGAGGGTTATTAAAGAGGATGTGCTTTGGTATGTGAGGAAGTGCATGAATTTTCAGCAAAACAAGTCATAACTTACACATCCTACAGGTCTGCTTCAACCGTTGCCTATTTTAGAGAAGAAATGGGTGACAATTTCCATGGATTTCATCAAAGGATTGTCAAAGGTACAGGGAAGGGACTGAATCTACATGGTGGTGGACAGGTTGAAAAAATATCCGCACTTATTTACCATTTCTTTGGAGTATATTTCATCTCAAGTGGAATACATGTTCTTCCGAGAGGAGTTCAGACTACATGGCCTTCCAAGGTACATAGTCTATGACTAAGACAACGGGTTTCTCAACGCATTTTATCAGAAGTTGTTCAGGTTATCCAGGAGAGAGTTGACACCTAGTACCAGCTATCAACCTTAGAAATATGGGCAGACAAAGATAGTGAACAAGTGTATTGAGGGATACCTGTGAAACTACATGTCGAGACAACAAAGAGCTTGGATAAAGTGGTTAAATCTAGGGGAGCATTGTTATAATACCACTTATCACATGTCCATCGGGATGATTTAGTTCAGGGCATTGTACGTCTATGATGCCCCATCATTTTTAGATTTGTAATTTGGGGAGAGCAGGGCCCCCAAGGCCAAATATTGGTTGCAGGAGAGTCAAGACATCTTGAGAGTCCTAAAGGAGAACTTACGGGTAGCCTAGAATCAACAGACGATGTATGCATACAAGCATAGGATAGAGTGAAACTTTGAAGTTGGGGATCTTTTCTTTTTGAGATTGTAGCCATACAAAGAGTCCTCACTAAAGAGGAGTGGCCCAGAGAAATTAAATCATTGCTTCTATGGACCATACTGTTGAAATAATGTAATTGCGAAGAGCATTCTTATTATTTTGTTATTGGATTAAATCCCCATTGTGGATTAATCATGTCATTATTATTATTTTTATTATTAGATTAATCCCCATTGAGGATTAAACAAGTCGGTAATTGTATAAGGACCAAATCCCCTTTTGCGGATTGGTTATCGGACAATTACAATGTGCAGAATAAGAAGTCGGCCCCAACAGTTATAATGAAAGGGCCAGATTTAATTAAAGGTGGATTTACCCACCCAGAGTGAGAGGTCGGCCCTGCCAGATGGTGACTCTTCACACGTGCCAGATTGATATAAATAAGAGGCTAGCGCCTCACTTCTATCAGACACTTCACTTGCTCATTCTCTTATGAGGCAAGTTGACATTTCAAGTTGGTGAGAGGAGAAGAAGGGTGGCGCATCTCTTGGAGGAGGATTTTCTGTATTGGTTGAGTTATCTCTTGAACTTTTGATAAGCTATTTATGATAA
>ML795609.1:233438-272519 GCA_009831015.1 Picea engelmannii | reverse complement strand
GGATGTGTATTTCTCAGTGATCTTCTGCTTATTATGCTCTTATCTTTATGAAATGCAAAGAACTATAATAATAGCATAAACATTAACACATACAGGGTGATCATGAGGATTGGATAGGTAACGTATGAGTTGGATTTTCCAGAGGGTAACATGTTCCACAGTGTCTTCCATGTTTCTTGCCTCAAGAAGGAGTTGGGATAGTAGTTCACCAATTCAGCAAATATTCCTCCAGTGGACAAGGAAGTTCAGTCAGTTCTAAATCCAAAGAATATTATTGATGTTAGGAAGAGGAGACTTTCTAAATCTAGAGAATATTATTGATGTCAAAAAGAGGAGACTAAGGAGCAAAGTGATCCAAGAGTACCTGATCGCATGGAAATATTTTCCCACCGAGGATGCCACATGGGAGGGAGAGAAGATTATGCAACATGTCGATTTGGAGTTGCTTGGGGAGAAACAATCTCGCGAAGGGAGGTCTGTGATGTCCCCTTCCTCTTGATCACGATGGAGGATGACTTAGTATCCTATATGACTCTCGTAGGCTATAGTTAGTAGAGAAAAGGGAGTCATGGGGATTTATTTAGTGTCATTTGATTAGAATATGTTATGTTTCTAAAATGACAATAAATAAAAAGGAAAATTATTAATTACTTAACATTTAAAAGTAATTTTTAATGTTTAAGTAAATATTAAAGGGGAAATAAGGGTAAGGATTGATTTGGTCAAAACAGAGAAAGATATAGAAGGCTCGGAGGAAGAATAAAAGGAGGGGTAGTGCTTCACTTTGGCATTACAATTTGATCTCTTATTTGGAGTGCTCTTAGAGCTAAGGTTTTTGGTTTGGTTTTGGAAAAAAACTTCCATTACTAGTTTGGTTGCGGTGGTGCAATATCCACCCTAACTAGGCATATGGGGAAATACCTCTGTGTTTTTCCATTGAGGCTTCATCACTCTATTTATCTTCAGTCTAGAGGAGTAACAAATTTTTGGGAGGATTCGTGGAGGCTATTTAGGAGTTTGATCTCATTTTTTGTTGGTCTATGGTGCTTAGAGAGGTCGCGAGGGTTTTTGGTGCCTCGAGAGAGGGTCAAACCCTTCCATTTGTTAGCCAAGAGGAGTGAGGGGGTCATAGAGGCATTTGACGAGGGTCGTGAGGTCCCTTAGAGGGATTCATCAACCCTTGGAGGATTCGTGTGTGACAGGAGAGGATCATGGGCCCATATTTTTTGAGCCACGAATTTAAGAGGAGTGTCGTAAGCCCATTTCTAGAGAAGAGGGGATTGTTGAGAGGAAAAAGGGTTCCTGCAGACCGAGAGGGTCATCTCTTGGTGATTGGAGGATATTATTTACCTCAGTATCAGTCCAACATGAATTGTGGATGAGACAATGGCATTATCATAGGTTTTATTGATTTTTGTAGTGTTTATTGCAGTTGATGTAGCAACCTCTAGTTACTTATTATTGTTGTATTCCAGATCCATCCTTAATAAATTACATGATGTACTTTTCATTTCTATGAGTACTTGGATTTTTTCTATATGTTTGACAAAATATCAATGAGAATATTGGATACAAACTGTTTGTAGAAAGTTTCCATACATTTACAACACTATAATTCATGTGATGCAAACTATTTGATGAAATATCATAATTAAAGAAAACAAAACAAATCACATTAATATCCCAACATATCTCTTTTGGGGATATTACAGTGGTATCAGATCTGGTGATCTTTCCATCGTGTGAGTGCATCGATGCCTAGAAGACGGGGGCATGGAGGAAAACTCATCCCAGAGCCACCAGAGGAAGAAGAATATGAAATGGACCAACCAAAGACAGGGAACATGGAAGACAACCAAGACGTGACGACACTCCAGATACTAAATAACCTAGTCAAGGGACAAAATGAGACATCCCAGAGATAGACAAAGATAACTAGGCTCCAACAATATACCTTTGAGGTATTCACAGAGCTAGTGGGTCAACGAGGGAACCCTCTTGGTGCAGGACAAGGTGGACCTAGTGGATCCCATGGAGGTGATAGATCTCATGTAGAGAGTAGAAATACCCACATTATAACACATAGTATCCTACAGATAGGAAGCAAAAAAATACCTAGAACATTGTTTCCACCATTCCTTCAGGAGCAACCTACAGGAGCACAGGTATTGCAGGGTTTGGTTGATGAGGTCACTACTATTGGAATACTAAGAGGGGGGGTGAATAAATATTAGTACTTCAATTACTTTTAATCACAATATATATTCTTCAACAATATTCAACATTGTATCATTAGCATTTAATATATCATCATAAGTAGCATCACATCATCAATATCACATTAGATACACAATACACCAGAATTTACGTGGAAACCCAAATGGGAGAAAACCAAGGAATTATTTTCTTATATCAAAAGAATACATTCATTGGAAGCATTGACTTTCCAATTCTCCAGCTACAAATGGAAAGAGGCTACAACGCCCTATATACAGGCTCCAACCTGAAGGAATATACAACTCCCTAAATTATCTAGCTCTAACCAGAAGGAGGCTACAACCCCTTGATTATCAGGGTTCAGCCTGAAGGAAGCTCCAACTCCCTGTGTTCTCTGGAACCAACCTGAAGGAGTCTACAACCCCCCTTTCTTGCCTCATCCTACTGCCATGAAATATAATTGTGTTAAAGTTTCTGCTATTATTAGGTTACTTTCAATTTAATAGATAACAATAGCATAGATAGGATCACTGAGAGAAACACAATCACAAGAGTACACAACATTTATCCTGGGAAACCCTCATGGGGAAGAAAACCCAACAAAACTTCCTTAATATAGATAGCCAATACAATGCCAAGACAATGAACCAAACAACACAGAAATTCCTCTCCCAAGGATGTGCCTCTCTCTCTCTTCCTTCTTCCGACAACTGGTAACTGCAGCTTCCTTCAATACTTGCGCACTAGATGAGTGAACTGAGTGTGTGTCTAAATGAGGCGTTGGCCTCTCTTATTTATACAATCTGGCAGGTGTGAACAGAAGTGTCTTTTCACTGGCAGGGCCAACTTCTCATTCTGGGTGGTTAGAACCACTTTAATTTGCTTGGGGGCTGACATCTCACTTTTCATATTACAATTAGGGTTTGACCAATCCCCAAAAGGGGATTTGGTCAATTGCAATGCCCGACGTGATCAATCCACAAAAGGGGATTGATCTAATCAACATCAAATATATTTTATCTTTTACTTTATCCAAAAAAGGGGATAAGAATATTCTTTGCAGTTACACAATATTTTAACACTCCCTCTTAACAAAAAGGATATTCTTTATCTTTTGACAAGTCATCGGATATCAACATCAATTAGGTAGTAGCATCCACTGGATAACATCATCAACTGGATAACAGGAGGCATCAATATAATCCACTTGGTCATGTGGCATCATGATCACTGACTGGCATATCTATAAATCATCGGAAGTTTTGTTCTCTTTATCTTCACGCAGAAGATACTCTTTCTTTCTTTCGTCTTCACGCAGAAGATACTTCTTTCTTATCTTCACACAGAAGATATCTTATCTTCACACAGAAGATATTCTATGATTTTTTCCATTCCTTTTATGTTCTCCCTTCTCTTGTAGTCATCTATCTCACCCATCCACTGGGGAGGACTACTACCATAGCTTCAATCCTAGTCATCCCACATGAACTAGAGAAGCTAAGATGCTAGCCTGGGCAAGACTAGACTCCATTTCCATGATCCACGTAGGATCATGACACAAACCTCAAGAGCCAACTAACCATTCCACATGGTCAAGGTTTGTGTTCCAGGCTACTCAATCCTTGGCCAGAGGAGAGCATTTGTCCACTGCCCCTTGGAGAAACATCCACATTCCTCTCTACGAGGGTGGTCACACCCCTCTCTACGAGGGTATTCTAGCATGTCCCTAGAGTATTTAAAACAAAACACTTGGACAGAGTCTAACCTTGGAAAATTTTTCATTCCCCTTCTCTACGAAGGTCTCTTATCTTTTCCTTCTCTATGAAGGTCTACCTATGGGATTGCTCTTTCCTTCTCTACGAAGGTATTTTCTCTTTCTTGTTCTCTACGAAGGTCTAGCTATGGGATCTGAAAAAATCTCTTGTGGTCCAAAATATTTCCATGGTATAATAAAATGCTACCCATCTGTTGGGCACCATCCATCTACTGGATAACTTTCATATTGATCAAAATATCTGGGCACCATCCATCTACTTTCCTAACTACATCAAATCATGATCCTCCATTTCAAACTCGGAGACATGGCTCCCTCTTGCACCAAACTAATAGCTTCTAATCATCATCCTTGAAGTTCTTTTTCTGTAATATCCTGGGTGCCTTCTTGAGTTCGAACATTTCTTTCTGAATTCATACTGGATCATCCTTCTCCCTCTGCATCTATAAGAACGGTACTAGAGCAACCTGTAGTTACCTGCATCTTATCAACTCTATCTGAGTATCCATCTTTTTCTTCATCTTGAACATTTATGTTCTGCATCTTTAGGAGCCTCCTGCTCCTATATAAATATTGGATATTTTCTGGTCTTTACTGACTGTCACCATATCATATGTCCTTCTCATGTTGTCTAACTTCTGCAAGTTACGGCATAAGTTCTTTCTTTCGAGACCTGTAAACTTACTTACAATATGCTTTCTGAAATAAATATTTTATCTCTTTCTTCATCCTCTTCTTTGATACTTCCTTCATAAGTATGCATAGATACTAAAGTAAAACGAGGTTAATTAACATTCTCACAAAAATATCTAACTTGTAATGATAAAGTATTAAAGTAAACAAGATACTAGAAATAAACATGAATACTTATCTTTTGTTTTTGTGTGGGGAATCTCCACGGACTCCACCATTTGCTATCTTTCTTCAGATCAACTATCTTCAACTTAAAGTACATAACCCTCAATTTCTGCTAAAGCTTTCTTTGAGGGAGGAGATTCATTTTCCTCTACCACATGTGTTTGATACTTTATTTTCCCTTTTCCTTGAGGACAGTCTAGGAAAAGTGTCCCAACTTTTGACAGTTGTAGCATTAGATCTTTGAAACATCTTTCTTCTTATCTGGAACTCTTACGGAGTTAGCTTCTTTATTGTTCTTCCTGAAGGAACTTCTTTTGTTCTTTTGAGCTGTAAGAGCTTCTTCTTCATCAACAATTAATCTCTTATGTTGGTATGCAAGTCTAGATTCTTCGTGTGTGCAATTTGCCCATAACTTATCAAACTTGGGTAACTTGCTTCTTGCACACACTCCTTGTACAAAAGGAATCCAAAATGTTGGAAACCCATTTAGGGTTGTGCTTACAAGATCTTTGTCACTAATGGCATCTCCAATCGCTGCAAGGTGATCTCTGATCTGAGAAACTCTCATAAGATAGGATGTGACAGATTCTAATTGTTCCATCTTCATATTATGAAGTTGATTTCTTAAGGAAAGATTCTGGCTAATGTATTTTCTTTCATATAACCTGTTGATTGCTTCATACATTTGTCTTGTTGTCCGTAGTTCGGAAATATGAGGGATCAAGTGATCCTTTACTGAATCTAACACGATTCTCTTTACTTTCTTTTCATTATTCTTATGCTTGGTCTTTTGCTCTTCTTCATCTACTTTTGGTACACCCACTGTAACATGTTCTAGGAGATCATTCTCGTCTAGAATCATCTGTAACCTATGCTTCCAAGATCTGAAGTTTCTAGATCATTCCAACCTGTCTTCTACCCTCATGCTTGTTAATATTATGGTAGCTGCGGGAGGTATTTACCTCCACGTGTGAACCTGACAAGAATAGAAGACTCTGAAAAGCAAGAGAAAACCCTAATGAGTTGGCTAATAACCCTAGAAGTCTTGCCGGCTCAAGAAGATAATTAATATTAGGTTATTAGCCTCCAAGAGAAGAAGTCGACAAGAAATAATAATAATATATTGAACAGACACATATCCAGAAGGAGAAGTCGGCCCCAGCAAATCTGGCAGAACCACTATAAATACAGGGCGCCAGTTCTCATTTGACAGCATCTCAGAATTGTAGTTCCCAGTTTGGTGCGCACTGTCGTTCCCAGTTTGGTGCGCACATGTGGAGGAGGGTTGCAGGTGCAGCTGCAGTAGCAGCTAGTTTTCAGTATGACCTTAGACTATCTCTTGGCTAGGGTTTGGGCTATCTGATCAGCTATTGTTGGTGCACTATCCTTGGAGGAAGATGCGCTACACCTTGTTTGGCTATCTAGCCTAGGGTTTGCTTCCGGAGTAATTCTCAGTCAAGGTTAAGGTGCTCAGAGGGTGGCTTCGGCCTATAGTTGGGTGACGAGGGTATCGTCAATGGTAAAATGAGCACACTATCTTCTCTATTCTAACAGGTTATGGGACCACACCTCCTTCATTCATACTAAATGCTGGAAGGAAACATAGTCGCTAGGATATTGAGCTCATTGAGAAACTTCCGCTAGGGTTACTAGTAGAAGCAAAACACTATCGCTAGGGTTACTAGCAGGAGCAGTTGCAGAAACCCTAAACCTCTTGTTGAAGCACCTTAACTGAAGAGATTGACCTAATCTCTGGTCAGATCAGTGTGCCCTAGCATAGTGCATCTCCTGATACTCTCAACAAGCCAAGATGTGAAGTTTGAATTTCTAGTCAAATCTAGGGTTTGACCAAGTCAAGCAGCCATGATTAACTCTATGAAGTCTGAGAACGAGTTAGATGGAGCCTCTAACTTCATAGCGTGGAAGACTAGGATTGACCTCATCCTTGCCAAGAATAAAGTACTGGATATCGTGAAAGGAAAGATCGTGAAGCCAGAGTTTGAAGAAGGAGAAGAGAAGGAACCGCAGAACGTTGCAGCTATGGAGAAGTTCAAATATGTTGACATCAATTCCATGAGTATCATAGTGGATTCCATAAAAGACCACTTGATACCCTACATCTCTCATCTTGACTCATCAAAGAAGATGTACGATGCCCTAACAAATCTCTTCTCAGTCAGAAACATTGGACAAGTTATGAGTCTGAAGAATGAGCTCCGTGACATGAAGATGAATGATGATGACAGCATAAAATCATACTTTGTAAGAATCTCCCAATTAAGAGATCAACTACAAGCGATTGAAGAGATCACTTCAGAGAAGGAATTGGTGAACATAGTACTCAATGGTCTTCCCAAGACATGGGATGCATTTTCCACAAGCATGAACACAAGGAAGGAGTACCCGACATTTGAAGAACTTTGGACTTGTTGTCCTCAAGAAGAATCAAGGATCAATGCAAAAGAGAAACCCCAGAAGAAGTACGATGATCAAGCCTTCATGGCAAGATTCAAGAACTTCAGGAAGAAAAGGAATTTTGGTTCAAGGAGGAAGCCAAATCAAGAGAAAAACATTTCAAAAGTACAATGCTTCAACTGTCAAAAGTACGGTCACTACAAGAATCAATGTCCCAAGCTAAAGAAAAGGATGGAGAAACATGAAGCATCGATTGTTGAAGAAAAGGAACCTACAAAGAAGACTAAGCAGGATGGAAGAGACTTCTTCTTCTAAAAGGTAACAACACTCCTCTTATTTCTTGTACATATCTTGTTTGCATCGTCTCTGTACATATCTTGTATATCTATCTCTTGGAAGATAATGTGTTCCAAGAAGAACTATACCTATGGAAGAACAAACAAGATGGAAATGGATATCATTAGATAATACACATGAAAACATGAGATACAAATCATGTGGAAGCCATTAATCCGAATCAATCATGAAGAGACTCAGTAGAAGCAAAGACAGAAAGAAGTCAGCAATCGAGAGGAAATTGGAAAAAGACTTATGACGTTTTATAAAAGACAACAAGACGGAAGTGTGGACTTTGTTAGACCAGAGAGCCAATTATATATTGCAGAAGACAATAAGGATGCAGATGGAAGCATGGACTCCGTTAGTTGGAGGGAGCCGATCATATGCACTCTTACATGAAGCAAGGATTAGGAGGGAGCTAATCCTATGACCCATTGAAGATGATGAAGTATATATATCCATGGTAACAGTCACAAAAGACATTACGTGTTCAATTCAACTGCAGAAGAAGACTTCTTCAAAGAGAAGCCTTAAAGTATTTCTGGTTATCCATCTATATCCGTGATCCTATGATGAAAGAAAGAAGTGGAATCTCTAGGGCATCGAATCTATAAGAAACTCCATGAACCCAAGAACTAAAGAAAAACATGAAGAAGAACATGAGGATTCCAAGAAAGAAAGAGGAACCAGAACAACCAGTCATTGTATCAAGAATTACAAGATTACCAGCCTGATATGAACTCACTAAATGCAATCAAGCAAAGGAACTGAAAGTCGTGATGAAGAACAGTGTATGGAAGACTTATGAATGAAAGCATTGCGAGACCCAGAACCAAAGGTTCTCCCAGATGGAGGGAGAAGACTATGATGATTACTTGTTCCAACAAACCAAACTTATCTCTACATGAGTCATTATATCATCTGCAACATCCATGAGTTGGAGTTCTACATCAGATGAATACAAAGAATGTTCTCCAGAGAAATTGAATAAAGAACGTATGAAGAGCAATCTCAAGACTTTGAGGCATACCAGAAAGAGACTCTTATATGTAGATAAAAGAAGATAACTTGGTGGACAACCTCCAGTGCACAGCAGAAGCGTGGTGAAGATTTCCTATAACATCAAGATGACTACTCAGTAGATCAGATCTCATGATGACAAAAGAAGTGTCACATGGATATGTTCCAGTTTTCCAACTATGATATACTCTATTGTTCAAATCTACATGAAGCCTTCACAGTGTTCCAGACTAGAGTACATTTGAAATCAAGCATTACATTATCCATGATGAAGTCCAGAAAGGAGAAAATGATTTCTCTAATACATATCTCCACAGATGAGAAGATAAGCAGGGATTTTGGTAAATCTTCTATCCAAGATGAAAGAGTTTGCGTACTCAAGCTGGAGCTCGTGGAAACAACTTCCCTCTTATTGGAAAAGAAAGAAATGACTCTCCAAGTTAGGAGGGAGCACTGAAAACATTATTGAAGACATTCATCTTTAAAATTGAAAAATAGTCCATCTTGGACAAATGCTTTCATGTTCGAAAAGTGGATTGAGACTTCTGACGGACAGTCACTTTCCATTGTGGTTAACATGGAAAGTAGTCTAATTGTTGATGTATCATAGACAGCGACTTCCCATTGTGGTTAGCATGGAGAGTGGTCTAGGGCAGTCTCTCTTCTTGAGGATTACTCAAGAAGACTGGCCCACCTCGCCGGACAGCGATTTCTCATTGTGGTTAACATGAGGAATGGTTCGTTTTGGAGGTTGATGCAGGACAGTCTTTTCCTCTTGTGGTTAATAGAGGAAATGGTCCAGACAGTCATTCCTTAGAGTTTATACATTCTCACCAGGGTGCACTTTGATTAATGTAGGAGGAATGGCCCAGGGTGGAGAATGGTCCAAACTCAGCATTCCTTAGGGTTATACATTCTCTCCAGGGTGCACTTTGATTAGTGTAGGAAGAATGGCCCAGGGTGGGGAATGGTCCATGTTCAGAAGACAGGACAGTTATTCTTCTTTGCTTGAGAAGAATAGTCCAGATATCTCATTGTTCTACTCTGAGGGCAAATATTATTTCATATCTCACAGACGTGAGTGAAAGATTGGCCCAGATAATTCAATTTATATCATAACATTGTTTCTGTGCAGGTTACTATCAGAGGTTTGTTATGAAGACAGTAGATATAAACTACTGTGGTGGATATGTTCCATTGTTCGTGAGGCGGATATTCTTTCAGAGCTCACAGATGTGAGTGAAAGATTGGACCAAATAATTCAGTATAGATCATAACATTGTTTCTATGCAGGTTGCTATCAAATGTTTGTTATGAAGACTGTATGACAGTAGATGAAGACTATTGTGGTGGATATGTTCCACTGTTTGTAACTATACGTTGTTGATCAAGTACTTGTGTGTTACTTGGTGTGGTAGTGAACCACTGGATTGTAGTTATGTACTACTATGGATAGACACATTTGTGTTCTATTTTTTTTCTAACTGCCTTGAAGACTATCAGCAGTTTATTGGAAATAATCACCATCCAGACGAATGATGAACAGAGATTTTCCAGACGGAAATTGGTTCAGAGCATTTACTCCTCTAGATTATAAGAATGGCTCTTGTATCACTCTATGGTGTGAGTGACTTATCCAGCATCACTAATTACTCAGATGAAGTAAGGTTTCGAGAGATGATGCAGTTGACGGTGATGGTGATGCTCATGATCTAGTCATGATATAGTCTAGACGACTATATTGATGCTACCGGGTAAATGGTATATTTTTGTGCTCAAGACCATTACCTGTAATACCTCCCTAGCTACTAGGGAGTGTTAATATTATGGTAGCTGCGGGAGGTATTTACCTCCACGTGTGAACCTGACGAGAATAGAAGACTCTGAAAAGTAAGAGAAAACCCTAATGAGTTGGCTAATAACCCTAGAAGTCTTGTCGGCTCAAGAAGATAATTAATATTAGGTTATTAGCCTCCAAGAGAAGAAGTCGGCCAGAAATAATAATAATATACTGAACAGACACATATCCAGAAGGAGAAGTCGGCCCCAGCAAATCTGGCAAAACCACTATAAATACAGGGTGCCAGTTCTCATTTGACAGCATCTCAGAATTGCAGTTCCCAGTTTGGTGCGCACTATAGTTCCCAGTTTGGTGCGCACATGTGGAGGAGGGATGCAGGTGCAGCTACAGCAGCAGTTAGTTTTCAGTATGAGCTTGGACTATCTCTTGGCTAGGGTTTGGACTATTTGATCAGCTATTGTTGGTGTGCTATCCTTGGAGGAAGATGAGCTACACCTTGTTTGGCTATCTAGCCTAGGGTTTGCTTCCGGAGTAATTCTCAGTCAAGGTTAAGGTGCTCGGAGGGTGGCTTCGGCCTATGGTTGGGTGACGAGGGTTTCGTCAATGGTAAAACGAACACACTGTTTTCTATATTCTAACAATGTTGGTAGCCATTCTTTCTTGTAGAAGAAACCCTAGCCCTCCGGGCTATAGAAATAATAGAAAAAACAAATTTCTTGGATCTGAAAACTGAACTCACCAAAAGATGCGTTGGACTGAGGCGAGTAGCCTAGTGTGTTTAGATTTCAGAAAATCCAACTTTTACCCCTCCAAACTTGATCTGTGGATTTCTGGACTGGTGCTTCTGGTTTTCTGGTACTTCTGGTACTCTGGTACTTCTAGTACTTCTGGTACTCTGGTTTTTTGGTACTTCTGGTACTTTGTGAAAACTAGGGTTTCACTTTCCGGGAGATCTAGCCACTGAAAAGTTGCGCTGAGGATGCCAAAATGTTCCTTGAGGTAGGGCGCACCTTTCTAGATGGATTTGGGGATGAAATTCTTCTTCAATAAAAAGCCCTAATTTTCATGTATGACAACAACGACGTTTTTATTTTTCCTATGAAAGATGCTCTCTTCAACTTAGCTCTGATACCATGTTAAAGTTTCTGCTATTATTAGGTTACTTTCAATTTACTAGATAATAATAGCATAGATAGGATCACTGAGAGAAACACAATCACAAGAGTACACAACATTTATCCTGGGAAACCCTCATGGGGAAGAAAACCTAGCAAAAGTTCCTTAATATAGATAGCCAATTCAATGCCAAGACAATGAACCAAACAACACAGAAATTCCTCTCCCAAGGATGCACCTCTCTCTCTCTCTTCCTTCTTCCGGCAACTGGTAACTGTAGCTTCCTTCAATACTTGCGCACTAGATGAGTGAGTTGAGTGTGTGTCTAAATGAGGCGTTGGCCTCTCTTATTTATACAATCTGGCAGGTGTGAACAGAAGTGTCTTTTCACTGGCAGGGCCGACTTCTCATTCTGGGTGGTTAGAACCACTTTAATTTGTCTGGGGGGCGAATTCTTACTTTGCATATTACAATTAGGATTTGACCAATACACAAAAGGGGATTTGGTCAATTACAATGCCTGAAATGATTAATCCACAAAAGGGGATTGATCTAATCAACAATAAATATATTTTATCTTTTACTTTATCCACAAAAGGGGATAAGAATATTCTTTGCAGTTACACAATATTTTAACAAATTGTAGACCAACTGTCACTACTACAATCACTACCATTGTCATTGTCACTATCACATCAACCTATAAATTGTCACATCAACCTATCACTGTATCCAACCTATCACTGTCAATGTATCATCAACCTGTGACCTGCACCATCAACATGTGTTATACCAAAATCTGAACCATATGATTCATCAGTTGTGTACTAGCATATATGCATCAACCATGAGCAATAAGATATACCAACTACAAGATAAATGATAAGTAGCCAATCATGTACCATATGTCAAAAATGAATACAACATGTACCATATACCATAGCATCAATCAAGTATAGACTTGTACCATATCATCAATGAAGAACCAATGCATGTCCCTCATGCATATGCCACCATACATCAAGTGTATACCTCAACCATGAACAATCATCTCAAAGATATGAACCATAAAAACCATGCCATATGTTGAACCAGATATACCAGAATACCTTACTCAATCAAGTAGCCAATATGTACCTCAATCATGTGTCAAACCCTCATCAATATTTCAAGTATGCCTCAGGTATACACCACATCATAATCACACATAACTTTCACAAAAAGTACACAAACATACCAATACCTATGTAGCTGACCTGAAACACTGAAATGTTGACTTGTAAGTTATCTTATGTCTTCAAGGACCTGGTACTAGAATTTCCCCCAAACTTGTCTTGTCTTCGGGGGACTAAGACATCTTGTCTCGTGGGGCCTCGCGTGACATGTAGACTGCAACCCACGGGGATACCTCGCAGGACACTAGTAGTATGACCCGCGGGGATCAAAAAAAATAGGGTTTCCTCATAGATTCCCGCTCACCACTACAATGTCGAAACTCCCACACTCCTCAATCTTCCCTACCTCAAATTTTCTCGTCACAAACTTAGCCAATAGATCATTAATTCAAAAGATTATATTCAATAGAATGTGTGTGTTAGTGTGTTTTTGAATGACTCCTTGAGGTGTATTTATACTTTATCTAGGTAACCTCTCTCCTTAAACTTAGGGATTATAGAGTTTTCTTGTTACAACCACTTTACCATTTCATTAAAGACATGTAACCAACTAGGGGCTTCTTGACCATTCTTCGGGGCTTCAAACTTCACAAGGCCATAACCCCTCAACCGTGAGGAACTACGTGGACTACAAAATATCACCGGAAACAACATGATGAGGATTATACATATATGAGTATATTACATGCATCTACATTGTACTTCATGTCCATATTCAATCAACTTCAGGTACGAAAACCACATCGTCGGGGCTTCTTCAAGGGTTGAAATCAATGACAACTAATTTTTCAACAATCTCCCCCTTTGGCATTGATGGAAACAGTTAGGAATGTAAATACTCATGCTCATGCTCATGCACATGCTCCCCATATGACCATCGCTCCCCTTGTCTGCATGCATCTATCGTCTCCAATGCTTCTCTCTCTGTCTCCATGCCTTGCTCTATATCTCCCCCTTTGACATCAATGGCAAAGGGTAATCCTCCTCAGGAATGCTCCCCCTAACTGCAAGCCTTTTCTTTATTTCCATGGTTCTTCCTCATTCAACCAGCCTGAAACCGTGGAAATAGATGACTTAGGTCTTATCTCGTATGAACCAGTGAGAGAGCACAACCAGGGTAAATATCTGATATATATGAAAAGCATTCAAATTTTTCTTCACTTGGACTCTTTATGTCTTCTTCTTCTCTCCCCTTGTCTTACTATGCTTGAAGTTGTGTGAATCACCATGGGGAAGAAACTAGTCCAAGTTTCTGTCACATATACTCAAATTTCCCATGCAAGCGGTTTGGTGAAGATATCTACAATCTGCACTTTTGTCTCGTCATACTCTAGCTTGATGTTCTTCTTTGTAGCATGTTCCCATAGTGAAGTGATACTTAATCGGAATGTGTTTCGTCTTGGAATGCATCATTGTGCTCTTATAGATAATAATAGCATTGGTTTTGTCACAAAATATTGAAATAGGTTCATCATACTTCACTTATATATCCTACAAGGTTTGCTTCATCCAAAGAACCTTAGTACAACATGTTGCTGCAATGTATTTTGCTTCTGTTGTGGACAAAGATACCGATGATTGTTTCTTGCTTAACCATGATACTAGACAATCACCCAACTATAAATTTGCTCCACTTGTACATCTTCTATCATCAACACAACCTACCCAATCTACATCTGTGTAGGCAACCGAAAATAGATCATTCCCTTTTGGATACCATAACCCAAAATCTTGTATACCTTTGAGATATTTGAATATCCTCTTCATTGTCATAACATGTGATTCCTTTGGTGCTTCTTGAAACCTTGCAACATGTCAAACTGCCTACATTACATATGGTCTAGACAATGTCACATAGAGTAAGTTGTCAATCATTGATTTGTAGAATCTTTGGTCTGCGTCCTTAGAATCATCATCATTTCTTAACTTGCAATAGGTTTTCATAGGAGTACTTATTGGTTTTCAATATTTCATTCCAAACATTTTTAGCATCTCTCTTATATACTTTTTCTGAGAGATGAAGATACCTTTGTGACGCTGACATATCTTTAATCCCAAAAAGAAGGTCTACTCACCAAGTAAGGAAATTTTGAACTCATTCTACATGTCTCTGGAAAACTTCTTACTCATCTTGTCATCATCACTTCCAAAAATGATATCATCTACATGAACTTCAATTATCAATATACTGCCACGATCCACCTTTATGTAGAGATTGTTTCCTGGATTTCCCTTTCTGAATCCTTGTTGTTGTAGATACCTGTCCAATCTTGAATACCATGCTCTAGGGGCCTACTTGAGTCCATATAATGTTTTCTTCAAGCTGCATATATAACCTTACTTTTCTACCAGTGGAAATCGTTCTGGATGTTCGATATATACTTCTTCTTCTAACTCTCCATTTAGAAAGGTTGACTTTACATCCATCTGATACACCTTGATATTTTTGGAACATGAGTAAGCTAGAATTACCCTGATTTCTTCCATTCTGGAAAATGATTAAGCTAGAATTACCCTGAGTGTATCCTTTACGTACCAATATTGCTTTGTTCCTGGTAACTTGTCCATCCTCATTCAATTTTTTTTTAAGACCCACTTTGTATCAATCACGTTATTGTTCTCCAACCCTGGAACAAGTTCCCATGTGTCATTCTTCTCTATCTGATCCAATTATTCATCCATAGCTTTGATCCAATGTTCATCTTTGTTGGCTTCTTCAAAACTACTTGGCTCAATTGTGGATAGCAGTGCTAGGTGTTGTTGTTATGGTGAACGTATTCTTCTTAGGGTTTCAACTCCTACATATTTATTCCCAGTAATATGTTTTGGTGGATGATTCTTCTACACTCTTCTGCTAGGTGTCTTTGGAGGTACCTAAAGATCTTGTTGATCGTATTACTCTTTCTCTTCTTCTGGCAACTCTTGTTCTTCTTTCTCTTCTTCTTCTTCTTCCTTCAAATATTCTTCGTAATCCTGCTCCACTGAATCTTTGCTTCCTTCTTTTATCTTTCGTCCATCTGTCTCATCAATCGTCACATTGATGTTTTCCACTATTCTGTTGAGTCTTAGATTGAAGCATTTGTATGCTTTGTTTTTTCTTGAGTACCCAACCAGTATGCCTTTATCAACTCGAGAGTCAAGTTTTCCAATCCTGCCATAATCTCTTTTGATATAACATTTTCTTCCAAATGCTCTTAAATGCTTCACATTTTTCAGTCTTCCTTTCCATAGCTCATAGGGAGTCTTATCTCTGTTAATTTTGATCATTCCTCTGTTTAGGATGTGAATTGTTGTATAAACTGCATGTACCCAAAATATATCACTCAACTTGGAATCTTTCAACATGTTTTTGGCCATTTCTTGTATTGTTTTTTTCTTCCTTTCAACCACTCCATTTTGTTGAGGTGTCATGGTTGCTGAGAACTATCTCTTTGTTCCATGTTTTCCACATAAATCCATGAATTCTTTTGATGTAAACTCTCATCCATTATCTGATCTCAAACACTTGATTTTTAGATCCATCTCGGTCTCCACCATGTCTTTGTATATCTTGAAGTGTTCAAATGCCTCTGATTTTTTCCTGAGAAAACAAATTGTAGTCATTCTTGTGTAGTCATCAACCAACGGCATAAAATAATGTTCACCATTCAATCCCTTCATTCGTGTCGGTACACATAGATAAGTATGTACAATTTATAGTGGTTTTGTTGTGAAGTATTCTTTTGATTTGAACTTGGCCCTGGTTTGTTTTCCCTGTATACAATTCTTGCATAGAGTATTTGTTGGTTTCGATATATCGGGCATTTCTCTTACTACTTCCTTTCTGCTAATTTTGACAAGATTATCAAAATTTATGTGACCCATTATTTTTTGCAAGAGCCAACTTTCATCTTCCTTTCCTAAGCAACATATTTCTTTTCCAATTTCATTTAGTACAAATATGTTTCTTGGATTTCTTGTAGCTGTAGCCACCAACTTGCATGATCATGCTTTCCTTATTTCACATTTTTCTGAGTCAAACACAAGTCTATGTCCTTGATCACACATTTTACTTACACTTAGTATATTGTTCTTCATGTCTTCAACCAATAGAACATTTTATGCCTTGCCAACCTTGCTTCCAAGCTTGAATGTACCTCTTCGTATAATTCTAGCTGAGTTGTCATTGTCAAATGAAATTGATCCATCTCTTTCCTTTTTCAAAGTTAGAAACTTTTCCTTGTCACCTGTCATATGTTTTGAGCAGCCACTATCAACATACCATCCACGTTTCTTGTGTTGAGATTGTAGAGCAAGCATGCATTCTTCAGTGTTGAATTGATCATGCTTCCTTATCCATATCCTTTATGGTTCATGCTTATGATTTTTGATATTTTGTATTGATTCTCTTGGAGGAACAATCAATCTACAATTCTTGGCCATGTAACCAAAATTGTTGCATTTGTAGCATTCTACTTCATCATTCAAAGATTAAAATTTGGTGTGGTTTCTTCTCTATGATTCATGAGGCCTTCTTGGATAACCATTTCTTATGTATCCTTCATAGTTGTTTATGTTCTTGGCATTGACTCTACAATTCACAACTTTGTGCCCAAAATTTTTACATTAACATAAACCAAGAAAAATAGTTTAATATCTTGGGTTGGAATATCTTTTGAATGGTGCTTCTCTTCTGAATCCTTCTTCTCAAGGTATTTCTATTGTTGGTTGTTGTTGATTCTAAATTTTTAATCTTCTGGGTGGTGCAGTGTCTCTGTAATATTATTCTTGGATCTTCTTGTTTTCTTCCTTCTTAGAAGATCCTATGAATATTTATGCATAGTTTCTTTGTTTTGCTTCTTGTTCTGTTGTCTTGGATATTGAGCCTTTCTTTGTCTGGTTGTATCCTAGCCCATATATATCATAGTATGGCCTTTGACTGCTAATGATATCATCTAATATTTTGGTGTTGTTCTGTTGCATGTCCTTCTTATGAATATCTTTTCTTAGAGTGACTATTTTTGCTTCCAAGCCTTCAATCATCCTCTCCTTATCTTCCAATTGATTTATGAGTGCTTCTTCAATTCTTTTGTCTTCTTCTACCTAGATTTTTAACTTCATGATCATCTGCTCGACTTCTTCTGAGTTGGGATTCTGAGATCATTCTTTCCTCTTTAGTTCTTCCTTGAGTGACTTGATTTCCTTCCCTTCATTCCTTAGATCTTCTAAGACACTCATTAATTCTACTCTGAGATCGACCTCTCCTTCTTCAAAATCTTGTACTACCATAAAGAGTAGTATTTATGTATCACTGTCACTATCTTCATCCTCGTCTGATGAGGAAATGTCTTCCTTGGTGCATAGAATTTTCTTGAAGAATTTATTTTTGTTTCTTCTACCCTTTTTATTTTTATTTTTCTTTTGATGATATTATTCTTCATCACTTTCTTTATTCTTAGCATGAGGAGATTTAGAAGAAAAATGACCAATACCACCACAATTAAAACATTTGAATGGAAGCATACATTTTTACTTGTCGGTTCATCTTTTCAACTTTCTTACAAAATTTTCCATTTCTTCATCTTCCTCTGAATCATTGTTGCAACTACAATATGATTTTGGATTTTGTTTGTTCTTTTTCTTTCTATTCTTATATGCCTTAAATGTTGCTTCCTTCGTAACTGGATTATCTTTCTCTATTCTCATCTCATAGGCTATGAGTATCCCATGTAACTCGTCCATGGTTAATGTAGCTAGGCCCACTCTTTCTTCTAGAGCTGAAATCTTCGGATCAAATCTCATTGGTAGAGACCTCAGTACCTTTTGAACAACGATTTTTTCTTTCATTTCATCTCCCAAACCTTTAATATCGTTCACTATTTCATCGACTCATAGATAGTAGGTTGCAATGTCTTCATCTTTCTTCATCTTCAATTGTTCGAACTTGACTCTAAAGGTTTGAAGTTTAGCTCCCTTGATCTTGTAGTCTCCTTCATAGATATTCTAAAGTTTGTCCCAAATTTCTTTTGTGGATTCACAATGCATAACATTGACATGTATTGATTTAGTCAAACCATTCAGGATAGCATTTATAGCCCTTGAATCATTTTCTTCAAGTTTCTTTCCATCCTTATCTATCGGGGGAGTGGTTGGTGCTTTGTATCGATCTACTACTGCTCTCCACACATCAAACCCATGCGTCTGCACATATTTTTTCATCCTTCTACTCTAAAAGGCATAGTCTTGGCCATCAAATTGTGGTACTCCAATATTAGTGTAATCCATGATCTCCTTCCAGTGGTTAGACTATTTCTTGAAGGACCTGCTCTAATACTAATTGTTGGAACACTGAGAGGGTGGGGGGGTGAATCGGTATTAGTGATTTTCTTACTTCTAACCACAGTATATATTCTTCAACAATATTCAACAGTTTATCATTAACATTTAATATATCATCATAAGCAACATCACATCATCAATATCACATCAGATACACAGTACACCAGAATTTACGTGGAAACCCAAATGGGAGAAAACCACGGAATGATTTTATTATATATCAAAAGAATATATTCATTGGAAGCACCAACTTCCCAATTCTCCAGCTACAACTAGAAGGAGGCTACGACCCCCTATTTATAGGCTCCAACCTTAAGGAAGCTACAACTCCCTGAATTCTCTAGCTTCAACCAGAAGGAGGCTACAACCCCCTGATTCTCAGGTTGCAACCTAAAGGAAGCTCCAACTCCCTGTGTTCTCCGGCACCAACCGGAAGAAGGCTACAACCCCATTTCCTTGCCCCGTCCTGTCGCCCTAAAATATAAATGTAGACCAATTTTCACTACTACAATCACTGTCATTGTCACTATCAAATCAACCTGTCACTGTATCCAACCTGTCACTATCACTGTACCATCAACCTGTAACCTAGACCATCACCCTGTGTTATACCAAAACCTAAACCATATCATCCATCAACTGTGTACCAACATATATGAATCAATCATAAACAATAAGATATACCAACTACACCATCAATGATAAGTATACAATCATGTACCATATGTCAAACATGAATACAACTTGTACCATATACCATAGTGTCAATCAAGTTTAGACCTGGACCATATCATCAATGAAGAACCAATGCATGTCCCTCATGCATATGCCACCATACATCAAGTGTATACTTCAACCATGAACAATCATCTCAAAGATATGAACCATAAAAACCATGCCATATGTTGAATCAGGTATACCAGAATACCTTACTCAATCAAGTAGCCAAGATTTACCTCAATCATGTGTCAAACCATCATCAATATGCCAAGTATACCTTAAGCATAAACCGCATCATAATAAAACATAACTTGTGAAATGATGTTCAATACTAAGAGGGGGGGGTGAATCAATATTGGTTCCTTTTTCACAATTTTAACCAATTCTTAAATTTATTAACCATAACAATTTATTTCACCTTTGCAAATACCATGGAAAAACACCACGGGCCTCCAAAACCATGGGCTTGAAAACACCAATGGTAAAACCAGTTGTAAAATATTT
Organism: Picea engelmannii; assembly: GCA_009831015.1. NCBI lineage: Eukaryota > Viridiplantae > Streptophyta > Pinopsida > Pinales > Pinaceae > Picea > Picea engelmannii. Next base: position 252,262 of record ML795609.1, on the reverse strand, counting down.
CTTTGACTTTTAATCATGCACTTTTACTTCCAAAATGACGAACTTGACCGTATTGGCTTGTAAAATATTTCCTTTGAATTTTTCACATGCACTTTTATTTCCAAAAACCTTGGACTTGAAACCACAGGCTTGTAAAATATTTATTTGACTTCTTTACATGCATTTTTAAATATATTAATAAAATATACTAGTAAAAATCACTTTTCTACTTTTTCACGTGCACCCATTTTCTTTATTATATTTGTAAACACACACTTTTAAATATACTAGTAAAATATACTAGTAAAATATACCAGTAAAATTCATTTTTTACTTTTTCATGTGCACCCCTTTTCTTTATTACACTTGTAAACACACACACACACACATGATCCTTTTTGCATCAATGCCAACACCAACACCATATACTCTTTTTTAGTAGGCTTGAGTAGGACCGACTTGGTATCTCTTCATAACATTACTTGCTAGCATTGTAAGTGTTAGCACCGTAATTTTTTCAGTTAGAATCGGTCCTAGATGAGTCGTAGCTTATGTGTCGAAGCATGTGAAGTCAGGTATTGAATAACGAGTGGGTTGAAGTCAGCAAGTGGCGGGTCTGGCCCTTGGAGTCGGGAAAGGGCGTCATAATTAGTCATGTGCGACTTATAAAGGTCATTTTCCCAAAAGATCAAGTCATGTCAGAAAGAGCGAATTTACGTGCCAGAGGTCGAGGCAAGTTCTTGGAATAAAGGTCACGTCGACAAATATAACGACCATCATCACCTAATTATGAAGTCAAAAAGCTTAATAAATCACGGCGCTCATATCACGTATACTATCCAGCTCTTATCATATGTACTTTGCACACTTCAAAGTGTACCCATTCGCGAGTTTGTTGCGCAAGTCTTTAGCCTGCTTCCAAACTTCTCGTCACCATGGATTTATCGTCCTCTGCCATAATTCCATCCCTCTCTCGTTCAAGTATAAATACCAGTAGCCTTGCGTGTTTCTCCTTTACCTTCTGAGTTTGTGTATTGTCTGTGATTTTTTCTGCGAGTCCTGGGTCCTTTCGTTGTGGGAAAGTCGATTGCCATCAATTGTGTTGTGAGTCTATTCATTCAAATTGTCGCATCTCCTTCGTTCGCAGTCATGGTTTGAATCTTGTTGGATTTCGTTGCGAGCTAGTGCGTCGGATGATAGTTCTTCTCGCAGTTAGCCTCTCCTCGTCGAAGTTCTTTCATGTCGCGTTGAACTTCTTTCCGCGTCCAAATTCTATGTCTCGCTACAAGTATCTCAACGCCTTGCCACCACGCCAGAATTTTCTGTCGTGCTTCCCTACTGTGATGAGCCTACCATTATCGTTTATCACAACTTCAATCTCCTTCTGCACCGAAAGTCTTCATAGTGTCTAGCAGCCACGCAACGAACTCCTAGAGTTGTTTTTGCTTATTGCGCAAAGTTGTTGTCACTGTCATTCTGACAGGTCTCTGCGAAGTATATCATTCTCCATTTGCCACGCAAAGAGAGTGTTATCATTCATTACCGCGTGTGCGAAACAAATACACATTTGCATCATGAAAAAATCCCAAGATATAAGGAAGAAGGCGCGAAGTGGCATAGCCGTGAGGCCCGAACCTCAGGACTTGGCATTAATCAACGAAGATCGAATATCAGGGCATATTTTGAATAGGTCGAATGTATGCGCTATTGTGAGAAGATCAAAGGATGCAACACGAAGCTGGCTTAACAGTTCGCTCTCGGGTTTAATGGGTTATGTGTGACCATTGCGGGAATCAAATTCCGGGTGACGGAGGAAACTCTATCAACGACGACAGAGATCCTTCCACGTGGTGAAAGGTGGTCTAAGGGCATGCCTTTAGACATATTATGCTTTGAAGACTTTATCAAGCCAAATTTCCCAAATGGGAAAGTCGGAGCAGGCATTCTGAGTCGGTATCTCCGGGAGCCTTTCCAAAAGTTCCTAAAGGTGATTAGAAGGTATTTCACCCGTGAAAGGAGGTCTGACAGAATATACCCACATCACATCAGGTTGTTGATGCATTTCACAGGGAAAAAGACTTTGAACTTACCTTTCTTCTTGCATCAAAGCCTAGAAAGGATGGCGGACAACGTCCAAGCCGAAGCTGACCAACCGAGGAATAACTTATTCCATATATCATTGATCAAGTTGTTGGTAGCCGAGGAATTGAGACGGTTAGACAAAGACTGGGATTCATTTCTAATTTCAGTCGACATCCCCAGGGACCCCAAAGGAGAATTCCCTCTACCCACGAGGGAAACAACATTTTGCAACGTCGCGGCAAGAATGAGAGAAGTTGCAGGAAAAGGAAAGGCAATAGAAGACTTGTCATCCCAATAGCCAACACCCTGAAAAAGAGGCAGACCGAGGTTGATCAAGAAGCTCGAGGAGACCCAAGCTCCTAGCGAACCGCGCACCCAATCTGTTGTTGAGAAGTTACTCATGCGCGTTGTTCGACTAGAACCTGTTGAAGGTTCAAGCAAGGAAATTAGTGAAAGACGGAGAAGGTCGGGCATAGAAAACATGGAGGTTTAGGAGTCGTCGCAACAACTGAAGCAAGCGCAGCTCGCTATTGCTGAATTGTATCCAGAGAATAGAGAATTGAGAAAACAGTTAGCAAAAAAAACTATCGAAACGACAGCGTCGCAGAGTCGAGAAGCAAATGCAAATTGGATCAAAATACAACTCAGAGAAGCACAAGACATAATCATTCAGATGCGTGAGAAACATAGGATGTTAAAGGAAAGAATCACGGAGAACTTCAAGGAATGTGGATCGGCCATGGATAACGTCTGCGCGACTCTTGCCAATGCAAAAACAAAGCTGAAAGGGAATGCGGTCTTGTGGAGACAAGTGAAGAATCTGAAAAGACGAAACTGGTCTCTTAGGAAAACACTCAGAGTATTAAGATTGCAAGTGAGGCCAGAGGAATGATTGACATGACCCTATTTTTGTCTTTTTGAACATGGCATGAAATTTTTCTCCCCTCGTGTCTTGTTTCCTATTGAGAAACAAGAAGTCTGACAGGCACCCGCGCGGTGGATATTCATCGCACAGATGTTGTAAACCCACCTGTTGAGAAGGCAAGTGTAGGTGAAACGCATGACTATTTTGGAGGAGATGTGTGGTACCCCAACCGTCCTCGCCACCTGGAAATCACAAGCGACAACAAATAGACATATGCCACGCCAACTCGCCACGTGCATACTACATCCAGTGATCCTGTGACAACAACCAGAGCCCGTTACACTACGTGGCAAAGTTTCTAACAGTGCGCTCGATCATTCGGGTAACCAATCAAAGGAGAAACGTCGATGCATCACCTCCTAATGATTAAATCTTACTGATGATTGAACGATCAAGACGAAGACGTCGATTATGACATGATTGGGTGCAGTCGAGTTTCCATTTTTAGTAAACTCTATTCGAAAGGTCATTTGGCAGGAAATAACCGGAACCGAAATTCTAGGAGAAGTAGTTTGAGGCATAGCAGCCCAAGGGGCACAGTTTTTTCTATATATTTTATCCTTTCAACATACGTCGGGTTGGCAAACTAGTGTAGACAGTAGACTATTGAAAGTAATCTTTGAACCCGATTGAAATATAATGCAGAAGTCCTGAGGCTTTGACGAAAAGATTCAAATGGTGGTGGTTTGATGTATTGTGATCCCATCTATGTATGTACTTCTTGTTTTTTGTATATTCATGTCTTTCCTTTGTTTAAATTGGAACGTTTAATAATTCTAGAATTCATCGCGCGGTGCTTTAGACTTCGCCATTTAAACTCTGTGTTTTCTTCTAAGTAATTTAGAATTCATCTTCAATGGTGCTCTGAGTTGCGTTATGTACTCTTTCTTTCGCCACACACAACGGCATTTGAACTGAAAGACCATTTCTTGTTTAGCCTTTATCCTCCCAAAGTTTCATCTACCAAGTCATTAATTTCTCTCGCTTTCAGGAAGTTGACTCCATGGCCCAAGGTTTTGTATTTCCTTGCTAGCAAAACTAGAAACATTTCACAAACATGATAAATCTAGCCAACAATTCAAAGCCATTATTTGTTAGAGAGTAAGTCTCGGAGAGAGCCCTCTCTAGGTTGGAAAGGCTAGTTTCCAGTGTTAAATTTGGTCTGTAGGTTACCTCTTTCATTTGTTTTCTCGGCCTAACAAATTTACAGAGCGCTAAAATCTTGGCGTCGTTGTCGAGGATGAAATTGAAAAAACTTTCCTTGGGAAAACGACTAAAGTTGTAGTTTTGACCCCTGAGGGTAACAGTGGGTCAAACATCTATATTGGTTGAAACCTTGTTTACCCTAGCAACTCAAGTAAATAAGACCAATAGCACAAAGTAGTCAGAATCAGAGATCCTGGCTCCAAATAAAGTTTATACCGGAGCGAACCCTGATCGAGAACCTGTAGTGCCCATGTCTGATCCCAAAAAAAATTTGCGCAAAGCAAAGGAACACTAGACCCATTCTATTACCTGGACAGAAACTTATCTTTACCCAAGGACGGAGTACAAAGCATCGACGACCTTGACTTCGATACATTGTTCGAACAAACTCTGTTCAGGTCTAGATCAGAATCCTACTTGGATGAAATAGTCTTCGATGAGAAGAGGTTCCAATATTTGATACCAACTAACCCCACACGAACTGCCATAATCCCCACTCGAACCACCCAGCAGGATCAAAACCCTCCTAGCGTCATGTCCGCTAGATTCGCCCCTCTTGCCTTACCAGCCCAACTACATGATTTTCCCCAGAACTATAATCAGAAGATCAAGTTATATGATGCCAAGGGAAATTCTTCTGCCCAAAAGCAATTGGATTGGTTTAATGATTTTGTGGACCTGGAAGAGGTCGATCATGAGGACGCAAAAATGAGATTGTTTGCACAGAGCCTCTCAGGGGAGGTCAGAAAATGGTTCAAGGCCCTTCAAGCAGCGAGCATCCCTGATTTTACATCTTTTGAAACGTTGTTTCTGTCCAGATGGGGTGATAAAAAGAATCCTCTGCAATTACTAACTCAATACAACAATATAAAAAGATCACTAGAGGAAACGGTGCAAGATTTTTTGGCCAGATTCATGAAGGTTTATAACTCAATCCCCATGGAAGTCAAACCGCCTCACAAAGCTGCCCAGCTTCGATACGCTGATTCTTTTGACAGTGATTTTTCCTTGCTACTAAGAGAAAGAAGATCTAATACCTTAGGCATTATGATGAGCGACGCGATTGAAGTTGAAGTAAATCTGATGGCATCGGGAAAGATCAAACAAAATTTTGACAGAAATGGGAAGAAGCCCCAAGGGGATGCACAACCCTCTATGTCTCAGTCGTCAAAGGAAAAAATCGATTTGATGATGAAGACTATGGAAAGGATGTTCGTGGAAAACAAGCCTGCCACCAAGGAGAAAAACGATTTCCAGCCTAGAAATCAAAACTTTAGAAGAGCTCCAGTTCCACAAATCAGGCAAAGGGACCAGAGAGATCAAGGTGATCAATAGATAAGACCCCCTTTCAAAAACAACTACGTAAATGAAGACTTTGACCAGATGATCCAAGACCATATGCATTGTTGCGAGGATACAAATACATATGTGTTCTTAACAAAGGGAGAACACGAACAGTTTATGGACACGAATGATGGTTTTATGATGGAGAATGATGATACGTTGTCTTCAGAAACAGAGGAGTTCGAGAAGGGATATCACAATGCAATCATGCAGTTTCAAAAGAAATATAACCTCAGGAGTAGAAAGACGCTTGCAGAGTCTCCGAAAAAAAATCCCACAAAGGAATCCCAGGTGAATACTCCTTCAAGCCAACCAAAGAAAGATAATTCAGCAAGGGGCGCGACGAAGAAAGGAAAATCAAAGGAAGAATCCCTAAAGAAAGTGTCTGAGGCAAGTAAGGAAACGGGCGTCAAAGAGGTAGATAAAGCTCCTCCTTTTATTTTTGAGAGCGAAATGGCCAAAATCAAAATCTTTGTTCCTTTTAATAAGCTAATCAAGAAGGGAGAGTATAGAAACCAAATCATCAAGATGTTAAAGATGGAGGAAGCTCCAGACACCCTGAACATCCAAGACGACCACCCTGCCATCTTATTTGGTCAGCGCATAGCAGAAACTGGTGATACTGATGATGTTCCTCCTTTCTATGTCAGTCTCAAAATTCATGACATGAATTTGCATAACGCCATGTTGGATTCGGGCGCGCCACATAATCTCATGCCAAAAGTGGTCATGGATGACTTAGGATTGGACGTCACAAGACCTTATAAAGATCTTTTCTCTTTCCACTCAAGAAAGGTGAAATGTTTGGGTTTGATCAAAGACTTGGTTGTGTCATTATCTCAAATTCCATCGAAGAATCTGGTCATGGACGTGGTGGTTGCCGACATTCCCCCAAAATTCAGCATATTGTTATCCTTGCACCGCAAAATTAAAAGGAACCTTGCAGATGGACATGTCTTATGCTACCATCCCTTGCAGATGGACATGTCTTATGCTACCATCCCTATTTTCGGCCAAGAAAGAAGACTGTACAGAGAAGTGTTGCTCAAGTACATAGTGAGTAACAAAACCCAACCGAATAATTACTAATTATCCTATCTAGTTTGTCGACACCGAAGTCGGCTCCTCTATTTTTTATAATGACTTGAGTTTTGAAGAGAGGGAGCCAACAACTGTCATGATTGTCAAAGACAAGGCCGAGCATCAAACAAAGGAAAGCACAGATCAGAGAAACCGTGCGGAAAATGAAATGTGGAATATGCGCTTCGATGGCGCTGTCAGTAGGGGGGGAGCCGGAGTTGGTGTGTGGATCAACCCTCCCAAAGTGGGCATAAAAATATGCTCTTACAAGCTCGCCTTTGATTATACAAATAACTTGGCTGAATATGAGGCATTAATTCTAGGTTTGAGAACTTTAAAGGAATTGGGCGCTAAAAGGATAGTGGTGCATGGAGATTATGAGCTCATCATAAATCAGGTAAAGGGTATACACCAGTCCAAGCATCCCAGACTAAGAGCATATAGAAATCTAGTGTTGGGTCTCCTTAAAGAGTTTTCAGAGTACAATTTGTCAATGATCCCTAGGGGGGCAAAATCAAATTGCAGATGCCTTGGCCACCTCAGCTTCGGTGTTCAAAATTCCAATTTTTCCCATTAGGAAGTATGAAATTGAAATCAAACACAAGCCCGCAGTACCTGATAACATCAAATATTGGAAAGTGTTTGAAGATGACAAACAGGGGGAGAGATTCCTCCAAATGAGCGATGAGTTCGCTAACGTGAATATTGATGATGAGTATTGTTGTGAAGAGGATGAAGACATAGCTGTGCAAAGTAACGATGACCCCTTTCAGAATCAGATTGTTGGAAAGGATATAGTGCAGCTAAAAAACAACATTATCCCCAAAGGTTTGGTCCCATTAGAAAAGTTGTTTGATGAAAATGATGTAGCCAGAAATCCTAGAATCACTGTGAACAATGAAGATATCGAGGATTGCAACATCGGTACTCAAGAGAATCATAATATAATCAGACTTCCAAAGACACTCAGTCCGGAAATCAAGCAGAGGTATATCAGCCTCATGAAATATTTCCCTGATGTTTTTGCATGGAGGTACGAAGACTTGAAGATCTATGACACTGGAGTAATTCATCATGTAATCCTCGTCAAGGAAGATCAGAAACCTTTCAAGCAAAAGTTGAGACGAATCAACCCTCTATTGTTTCCGTTGATTGAAAAGGAAGTAAAGAAACTATTTGATGCCAAAATTATTGTGTCTTTGAGATTTTCAAAGTGGGTGGCTAACCTTGTGCCTGTAAGGAAGAAGAGTGGTGAAATAAGGTTATGTGTGGACTTTAGAAATATGAACAAAGTGTCCCTCAAAGACAACAACTCGCTTCCTAAGATGGATTACACCCTGCAGAAGGTGGTTGGATCCCAAAAAATGTCAATGTTGGATGGTTTTCCTAGTTACAATCAGATCATGGTACACTCAAACGACCAGGAGAAGACGGTGTTTACAACACCGTGGGGTACGTTCATGTATGCAAAGATGCCTTTTGGGATTATGAACGCTGGAGCGACTTTCCAAAGGGCCATGGACATAGCATTTGCTGAGGAGAAAGACAAGTTTATTGTGATTTACTTGGATGACATCGCGGTGTTTTCTGATTCCGATGGACAACATCTTGAACATCTGAAGAAGGTTTTCCAAAAATGCATAAAGTTTGGCATCTCATTAAATCCAAAAAAATCAAATTTCGAGATGCAAGAAGGAAAGTTGTTGGGACATATCATCTCAAAGGAAGGCATAAAGATAGACCCCAGCAGGGTGGAAGGGATTTTGAAGATCGGCACTCCCAGGAGCAAGAAAGAGGTGCAGTCTTTCCTAGGAAGGGTAATTTTTTTGAGGAGGTTCATTCCAAATTTGGCTGAGATTATAAAGCACATCACGAATATGTTGAGGAAAGGTAATAAGATAAAATGGACAACTGAAGCCAGGAAGTCATTCGAAGACATCAAGGTGGCATTGACCAAAGCTCCATTGTTAGCCAGATCAGATTTCACAAAGGACTTTATCTTATTTTCCTTCGCCTCAAAACATACCATCACTAGCATCTTGTTACAAAAGGATGAGCATAATTTCGAAAAGCCTATAGCCTATTTCAGCAAGACATTGAGAGACTCCCCACTAAGGTATGATATCATGGAAAAACAAGCATATGTCTTGGTGAAGGCACTCAAGGAATTCAGGACTTATATACTGCATTCTCGCATCATTGCTTATGTGCCTAGCAATTCCGTCAAGGATATCCTGACTCAACTTGATCCTGAAGGGAGAAGGGGTAAATGGATCCCAGTCATGTTGGAATATGACCTCGAAATCAAGCCTACAAAGATGATTAAGGGTCAAGGGCTTGCAAAATTGATGGTGCAGTCGAACTGTGATGTTTTGGGAATAAATTTCATCGTTGATCTGTCGGAGAATCCACAAGAAGAAACGGTCCCGCAGGTATCTCAGAAATTCATTGATTCGCCTTGGTACACTGACATTATTTACGTGTTAAGGAATTTGCAAGTTCCTCCGGGGTTGAGAAAAACCAAAGCTAGATTTTTGAAGTTGAAAACGGCTAAGTTTTGCATCCTAGACAACTCTCTGTATTGGAAGGATCGAGAAGGGATCTCACTGAATTGTTTGCTAGAGGAAGACACAAAACAAGTTATCAAGGAGTTCCACAAAGGAGACTGTGGGGGGGCATCATTACTGGAAGACCACCGTGCAAAAAATCTTGAGGGCAGGATTCTATTGGCCCGGTATTTTTGCGGACATATACAAGGAAGTTTCCAGTTGCCACGAATGCCAGATATTCGATGGGAAAAGAAAGTTGCAACCCCTGCCTTTAAATCCTATCTCTGTCTAAGCACCATTTATGCAATGGGGTCTGGATTTTATAGGAGAGATTCATCCGCCATCTTCAGCTCAACATAGATGGATACTAACGTCCACGGTCTACTTCACCAAATGGATCGAAGTGGTCCCCACAAGGAAAGCTACTGACACAGTTATCATTCAATTTTTAGAGGCCAATATCCTGTCTAGATTTGGGTGCCCAGTCAAAATCATCACGAACAATGTAGTGGCATTCAAGTCTAAGAAGATGGAGAAGTTTTGTAACGATTACAACATAACCCTGGGACATTCTACAGCTTATTACCCACAGGGTAATGGATTGGCGAAATCATCTAACAAAAGTTTAACTAGGATTATTAAGAAACTCCTGCGGGACAACAAGAAGGCTTGGCACAAGAAGCTTATCTACGTGCTATGGGTCAACATAATCACTACCAAAAAGTCCATCTCCACATCGTCTTTCCAAATTGTATATGGCACCGAGGCAGTTTTCCCCACCTCATTGGGATTGTCAGTCGGGAGATTGTTGCAAGAACAAGAAGCCGAACCAAACAACGCTCAAAGGAGGATAAACCAATTGGTTCATGCACAACAAATGAGGGAACAAGTTTTCAACCAATCACAGCTTCACCAAGACAGAATGAAGAAGATTTTCGATAAACAGACTAAGCAAGAGGATTTCAAGGTAAATGATTTGGTACTGAAGTGGGACGCGAGGAACGAAGACAAAGGGAAACATGGAAATTTTGATCATCTTTGGATGGGGCCTTTCAGGATTGTCGCGTATCACGGGAACAACGCATATTTGCTACAAGAGCTTAATGGAGAGCTCATCGATGGGGGACCTGTGAATGGAAGGTTCCTTAAACATTATCTGGTTTAGTAAGTCTTTTTCATTTTGTTATGTCATTGTAAATAGCCATTTTTATGTTTTCAAAGAAGGTGTTTCGAGTCAGTGGTCAGTAGAAAATTAAAGCCCAAAGTGAAGGCCCTAAGTTTATGCTGAGTTTGGTCGTGACTGTGTCAAGAAGGTCTGGGATGATTCTTTTTCGTTATTTTAGAGTCTGCAAATCAAATAAAGCCCAATGGTCAGGCACCTGGTCTACTGTTCTTTGCCACCTCACCGGGAGGATAACATCCCCATTGGAGCCAAATGTTAGCACCGTAATTTTTTCAATTAGAGTCAATCCTAGATGAGTCGTAGCTCATGTGTCGAAGCCTGTGAAGTCAGGTATTGAATAACGAATGGGTTGAAGTCAGCAAGTGGTGGGTCTGGCCCTTAGAGTCGGGAAAGGGCATCATAATTAGTCATGTGCGACTTGTAAATGTTTTTTTCCCAAAAGATCGAGCCCCGTCAAAAAGAGGGAATTTACGTGCCAAAGGTAGAGGCAAGTTGTTGGAATAAAGGTCACATCGACAGATATAACGACCATCATCACCTAATTATGAAGTCAGAAAGGTTAAGAAATCATGGCTCTCATATCACGTATACTCTGCAGCTCTTATCATCTATACTTTGCACACTTCAAAGTGTACCCGTCGCGCGAATTCATTGCGCAAATATTCAGCCTGCTTCCAAATTCTCATCACCATGGATTTATCATCATCTGCCATGATTCCATCCCTCGCTCGTTCAAGTATAAAGACCAGTCGCCTTGCGTGTTTCTCCTTTACCTTCCTAGTTTGTGCGTTGTCTGTGATTTTTTCTGCAAGTCCTAGGTCCTTTCATTGTGGGAAAGTCGATTGCCATCAGTTGTGTTGTGAGTATGCATTCAAATTGTCGTTTCTCCTTCGTTTGTAATCATGGTTTGAAGCATGTTGGAGTTCGATCCGATCTAGTGCATCGGATGATAGTTCTTCTCGCAGTCAGCCTCTCTTTGTCGGAGTTCTTTCATGTCACGTTGAACTTCTTTCCGCGTCCAAATTTTGTGTCTCGCTACAAGTATCTCAGTGCCTTGCCACCACGCCAGAATTTTTTGTCACACTTCCCTACTGTGACAAGCCTACCATTGTTGTTTATCACAGCGTCGATCTCCTTCTGGGCCTAAAGTTTTCATAGCACCTGGCGGCCGCACAGTGAAATCCTAGAGTTGTTTTTGCTTGTCGTGCAAAGTTGTTGTCACTTCCATTCCAATAGGTCTCTGCGAAGTATATCATTCTCCATTTTCCACGCAAAGAGGGTGTTATCATTCATTACCGCGCACTCGAAACAAATACACATTTGCATCATGACAACATCCCAAGACATAAGGAAGAAGGCGCGAAGTGGCAGATCCGTGAGACCCGAACCTCGGGACTTGGCATTAATCAATGAATATCTGAATATCAGGACATCTTTTGAATGGGTCGGATATATGTGCTATTGTGAGAAGATCAAAGGATACAACGTGAAGTTGGTTGAACAGTTCGCTCTCATGTTTAATGGGTTATGCGCGACCATTGTGAGTGTTGGTCCTAAGGTCTATACATGACTGCTAAAGGGAAAAGCTAGGCCACCTATCAATTTGGAATGATTATTCCTTTATACGTTGGTTTTGTTGGTAAGCTTAAGGACAGGTTTTCAAGGATGGTACTCTGGTAGGGCAAGACACACAGTGTAAAAGTAGGTTTTCATTTGCTAATGGTATGGATATTAAGTGACAAATGAGGGTATGAAAAGATACACACATACAACAACAACAAACAATGCAATGAACCACTTGTTGTGCAAAAACTAAGACTTAAGATAATATCTCAAGACCTAGACAAATATCTAGATGCAAATCATTCAACAGGTTGCAAAATAGTGGATCTTTCACTGAACAATAGTTGTATAACAGGTTGCATAACCAGCAAAAGATAAACTAAAACAATAGTTGAAAGAGTAAGAAAATGTACATTGCACACATCAAAAAATATGAATTCAAGATAAGAATCAACACATAAAGATTTGAGTAAGAAACACAATTGTCATCAACATATATTCACCAGGTAGAAAACTTTACAATTAATTGAGCAGGTCCAATTCTTTTGTTGCTTCTACTTTCCTTCCAAAAAACTTCTCACCCCTTAAAACATTCAAAGACCCCCTATTTAACAAAGTTGCGGAGGTTCTGGTCCTTAGGGGCCTGAGACCTAATTTTAGGTAACTGTTTGTAGAACAAAGTCATTAATCTAACTGACATTGCATGGAATACAGCGTGTGAACTTCACACTGGACTTAATCAACAAAAGTGGTTCTTATCACACACAAAAGACCACTCTTTAATCTAATCTAAGAAAATGTTGGAATTGATCGACTAAAAACTACTACTGTCTCTAAGACAGAACTGATGCATGCGTTGGAGGAACTGAATTGGCAAAAATAGGACTCGGAGTGATAGAACGGAACTCTATATCGAGCTCTGACATGCCTGGGAACTGTTTGAGGTCTCTGGAGGTGACCGGAAGCATGGGCAGATCTTTGCCTTATCTACTGCTTTACTGAACTTTCGACAGCTAAAACACCCTGTGTTGGCCCCGCTAACTGCTACTTGTACTGTTGTCAGTCAAGCGGACATGGAGAAGACATAATTGGTCGTGAACTAGAGTGTGCGGAAGTGACCGCCCAATAGGGGAAGGGTGTTAGTGGAGGTGGATGACATGGATGCAGATGACCTAGAGAGAGGAATCAGGAATGTGAGTGGAGGTGACGTGGTGACCTGACATCATATAAGCACGTGATTTCGGGAGTTGTCGAGGGTGGTTTGGGTCCACACCGTCTTTGGGCCCGAAATCCCCTATAAGATGTCACGTAGCTCCCCTGCGATACCATGGTTTAGATTTCGGCCCGCTCAAGGGTTTTAACGCCCGAACATGTTACGGCACAGAAATGAACCGTGGTTGTTGATATGGTCGCGATCTACAATCTGGGCAGAAGGTTGATAGGTGGTGTGTGGCGAGAGGCGAGTTAGATGCGGAGAGGTAGATGGTATCAGGCGATGGAAGACAGGTGTAATGTAATGAAAGGTGAGAGAGATACGCAGGAGGTGACGGGAGTGTGAGTGGAGGACAAGTGTCGGGTGGTGAGAGGGGCGGTATTAAGAGGCAATCCGATAGGATTCCGGAGGGGGGGTAGGCGGTAAGTAGTTTGGAGAGGGGGGGGGTCCGAAATCCTGAAGGGTCACCACATTAGGTAGGGCCCGCGATAAGGAAACCGCCATTCTAGACCCCCCTTCCCCGTTAAAGGTAGGACGGTCGAGGGGTTCGAAATGTAACGAGGACCATTGGTCTGGAGGATGGGGATGTCGTCGATATGGATTAGCGTGGGAGTTAGGCACTCCACGACAAAAAGTCTTTCTCCACATATGAAACCCCGAATACCATGGGAACCGTCGATCTTGCATTAACGTCGGATCTTCACCGTCGATCATGTCAACCTGTTGTTTGCGTGTATTTCGAGTCTGACATGGTCTGCCCTGATTGGTTGCTAGCTTCTGCGAAAGCTTACTGAGCTTTCAATGGATTTGTCGAACATGGATATCTCCTGCGCACACACAAAAGACTCGATGGACCTGCTCTATGCTTCGTTAGGGGCGAATATGATGACGATTCTTTGAAACTCAGACCAGAACATGTGATCCTTTTCAAGAAAGCAAACAGACGGTGCAAATAAGAACGACAAACAGAGGCCATGAAGCTGAATAATTAAACAGTGGAGGATAAGTTAAGCGAGCAACCACAAAACTCAGAATTAATGGATGGATAGGGTAAAAGAGGGAAAAGGGTTGGGGTGCAGACCTAGGTTATAAAAGCGAGAATCACATTCTGGGTGACGCAGAAAACTCTGTCAGTTGCGACGGAGATCCCTCTGCGCGGTGAAAGGTGCTATAAGGGCATGCCTTTAGACATATTATGCTTTGAAGACTTTATCAATCCAAACTTCCTGAATGGGAAAGTCGGAGCGGGCGTTCTAAGTCGGTATCTCCGGGAGCCTTTCCAAAAGCTCCTAAAGGTGATTAGAAGGTATTTCACCTGTGAAAGATGGTCTGACAGAATATACCCACATCACATCAGTTGTCGATGCATTTCACAGGGAAAAGGCCTTTGAACTTACCTTTCTTCTTGCATCGAAGCCTAGAAAGGATGGCGGACAGATTCCAGGGCGAAGTTGACTAGTCGAGGAAGAACTTATTCCATATATCATTGATCAAGTTGTTAGTAGATGAGAAATTGAGACGGTTGGACAAAGACTGGGATTCGTTTATAATTTCAGCCGACATCCTGAGGGACCCCAAAGGAGACTTCCCTCTACCCACGGGGGAAACAACATTTCGCAGCGTGGGGGCCAGAATGGAAGAGGCCGCAAGAAAAGGAAAGGCAATAGAAGACTCGTCATCCCAACAACTAGCACCCCAGAAAAGAGGCAGGTCAAGATTGATCAAGAAGCCCGAGGAGACCCAATCTCCCAGCAAACCACTCACCCAATATGTTGCTGAGAAGTTACTCATGCGCGTTGTTCGGCTAGAACTTGTTGAAGGTTCAAGTAGGGGAATTAGTGAAAGATGGAGAAGGTCGGGCACTAAAAACATGGAGATTCAGGAGACGTCATAGCAGCTAAAGAAAGCACAGGTCGTTATTGCCGAATTGTATCAGGAGAACAGAGAATTGAGAAAACAGTTAGCAGAAAAGATTGTCGAAACAACGGCGTCGCAGAGACGAGAAGGGAATGCAAATTGGCTCAAAAGACAGCTCAGAGAAGCGCAAGACGTAATGATTCAGCTGTGTGAGGAACAGAGGATGTCATAAGAAAGAACCGCGAAGCACTTCAAGGAATGTGGATCGGCCATGCATAACGTCTACGCAGCTCTTTCTAGCACTCAAACAAAGCTAAAAGGGAATGTGGTCTTGTGGAGACAAGTGAAGAATCTGAAAAGACGAAACTGGTCTCTTAGGAAAACACTCAGAGTATTAAGATTGCAGGTGAGGCCAGAGGCATGATTGACATGACCCCATTTTTGTCCTTTTGAACATGGCACGAAATTTTTCTCCCCTCGTGTCTTGTTTTCTGCCAAGAAACAAGAAATCTGACGGGCACCCGCGCAGTGGATATTCGTCACGCAGATGTTGTAAACCCACCTGTTGAAAAGGACAAGTGTAGTTGAAACGCATGACAGTTTTGGAGAAGATGTGTGGTCCCCTGACCTTCGTCACCACCTGGAAAGCATGAGCGACAGCCAACAGACATCTGCCCCACCAACTCACCACATGCATACTATTGTTGATATTATGGTAGTTGCGGGAGGTATTTACCTCCACGTGTAAACCTAACGAGAATAGAATATTCTAGGAAGCAAGAAGAAACCCTAATGAGTTGGCTAATAACCCTAGAAGACAAGTCGGCTCAAGAGGATAATTTGTATTAGGTTATTAGCCTCCAAGAGAAGAAGTCGGCCAGAAAAAATATTATATACTAAGTAAATAGGCACCCAGAATGAGAAGTCGGCCCAAGCAATTAGCCAGAATTAGTATAAATACAGGAGGCCAGTCTTCATTCCGGCAGGCATTCTCAGAACTACAGAGCAACAGTTGTGCGCACTACAGTTGCCTAGTTTGTGCGCAAGTTTGGAGGAGAGTTATCGTTGCAGCTGCTGCAACTAGCAGATTTCGGTTTTGGCTTGGACTATCTCTTGATTATGGTTTGGACTATCTGATCAGCTCTTGTTTGGTGTGTTATCCTTGGGAAAAGGTGTGCTACCCTTTGTTTGGCTATCTAGCCTAGGGTTTGCTTCTAGAGTAATTCTCTGTCAATGTTAAGGTGCTCAGAGGGTGGCTTCGGCCTATGGTTGGGTGGCAATAGTGATATTGTCGATGGTAAAATGAGCACATCCATTATATTCTAACAGGTTATGGGCCCACGCTTCCTTCATTCAGTCTAACCGCTAGAAGAAAGCATAGCCATAAGGATATTAAGCTCGTTGAAGAACTACCACTAGGGTTTCTAGCAGGAGTTGTCACCAAAAGCGTTGTCGCTAGGGTTATTAACAGGTGCAGTTACAAAAACCCTAATCCTCTCGTTGAGGCACCTTAAGTGAAGGGATTGACCTAATTTCCAGATAGACCAGTGCGTCCTAGCCTAGCACATCTCCTGGTACTATCAGCAAGCCAAGACGTCAAGTTTGAGGTTTTGGTCAAATCTAAGGTTGACCAAGGCAGCCATGACTTACTCTATGAAGTCAGAAAACAAGTTAGATGGAGCTTCTAACTTCAGAGCGTGGAAGACAAGGATTGACCTCATCCTTGCCAAGAATAAAGTGTTGGATATCGTGAAAGGAAATATCGTGAAACGAGAGTTTGAAGAAGGAAAAGAGAAGGAACCGCAGAACGTTACAGTTATGGAGAAGTTCAAAGACGGTGACATCAATGTCATGAGTATCATAGTGGAATCTATAAAAGATCACTTGATACCCTACATCTCTCATCTTGACTCATCGAAGAAGGTGTACGATGCCCTAACAAACCTCTTCTCAATCAGAAACATTGGACAAGTAATGAGTCTAAAGAATGAGCTCCGTGACATGAAGATGAATGATGATGACAGCATAACATCATACTTGGTGAGAATCTCTCAGTTAAGAGATAAACTACAAGCTATTGAAGAAATCATTTCAAAGAAGGAATCGGTAAACATAGTACTCAATGGTCTTCCCAAGACATGGGATGCATTTGCCAAAAGCATGAACACAAGGAAGGAGTATCCTACAATCGAAGAACTTTGGACTTGCTATGCTCAAGAAGAATCAAGGATCAATGCAAAACAGAAACCCCAAAAGAAGTACGATGATCAAGCCTTCACAACAAGGTTCAAGGATTTCAGGAACAAAAGGAAGTTTGGCTCCAAAGTTTGGCTCCAGGAAGAATCCAAATCAAGAGAAAGATATGTCAAAAATACAATGCTTCAACTGTTGAAAGTATGGTCACTACAAGAATCATTGTCCCAAGTTAAAGAAAAGGAAGGAAACACACGAAGCATCAGTTGTCGAAGAAAAGGAACCTTCAAAGAAGACTAAGTAGGATGAAACAAACTTATTCCTCTAAAGACAAGGTAACAATACTCTTCTTAGTTCTTGAACATATCTTGTTTGCATAGTCTCTGTACATATCTTGTATATCTATAATATGTTCCAAGAAGAACTATACCTATGGAAGAACAAAAAGATAAGGATTGCTATCATTATACAAGTCAGATAATACACATGAAAGAATGAAATACATCAAACAAATCATGTGGAAGCTATTACAAGATAAGCCAAAATTAGAATCAATCTTGAAGAAACTTAGAAGAAGCAAAGACAGAAAGAAGTCAGCAATCAGGAGGAAATTGGAGAAAGACTTATGACACTTTGCAGAAGACAAAAAGGATGTAGACGGAAGCGTGGACTCTGTTAGATGGAGGGAGCCGATTATATATTTCCAAAAGAAAAACATGCACTCATACATGAAGCAAGGATTAGGAGGGAGTTAATCCTATGATCCATTGAAGATGATGAAGTATATATCCATGGTAGCAACCATGAAAAACAGTATGTGTTCAGTTCGACCGTAGAAGAAGTCTTTTTCGAAAAGAATCCTTAAATTATCACTGGTTGTCCATCCACATCCATGATCCTATGATGAAAGGAAGTAGTGGAATCTTTAGGGCATGGAATCTATAAAAAACTCCATGGACCCAAGAGCTAAAGAAAAACGTGAGGAAGAACATGAAAATTCCAAGAAAGAAAGAGAAGCCAGAACAACCAGTCATTATATTGAGAATCACAAGATTACCAGCCTGATATGAACTCACTCAAAGCAATCAAGCAAAGGAACTGGAAGTTGTGATGAAGAACAATGTATATGAATGCAAGCATTGCAAGATCCAGAACTAGAGGTTTTCCCATATGGAGGGAGAAGACTATGATGATTACTTGTTCCAGTAAACCAGACATACCTCCACATGAGTCATTATAGCATCTGCAATATCCATGGGTTGGAGTTCTACATCAGATGAATGCAAAGACTGTTCTCCAGAGCAATTGAACAAAGAGCGTATGAAGAGCAACCTCAAGGCTTTGAGGCATACTAGAAAGAGACCCTTGTATGCATATGGAAGAAGACAACTTGGTGGAGAACCTCCAATGCACAACAGAAGCATGGTGAAGATTTTCTATAACAGAGATATTGTATCAGAATGGTTACTCAGAAGCTCAGGATGATGGATCGCTAATCCATGACAAACTCCCATGATGGCCAAAGAAGTACCACTTGGATATGTTCCAGTTTGACCCTTGCCACGATGTTGTGAGCCAGTAGGAACCAAAGAGGAATCCAACAATGATATACTTTATTGATCAGAGTTATATGAAGCCTTCAGAGAAAAC
>ML795609.1:203833-218772 GCA_009831015.1 Picea engelmannii | reverse complement strand
ATCCTTGTCTTCCATGCTCTGAAGTTAGAAGCCCCATCTAACTTGTTTTCTGACTTCATAGAGTAAGTCATGGCTTCTTTGACTTGGTCAACCCTAGATTTGACCAAAAACTCAAACTTGACGTCTGAGCTTGCTGAGAGTATTAGAAGATGCGCTAGGCTAGGGCGCACTAGTCTATCCAGAAATTAGGTCAATCCCTTCACTTAAGGGGCCTCAATGAGAGGGTTAGGGTTTCTGCAACTGCACCTGCTAGTAACCCTAGCGACATTGATTTAGTAACTGCTCCTACTAGAAACCCTAGCGGCAGTTCTTCAACGAGCTTAGTATCCTTATGGCTATGCTCCCTTCCAGTGGTTAGACTGAATGAAGGAGGTGTGGGCCCATAACCTGTTAGAATGTGCTCGTTTTACCATAGACAATATCACTATTGTCACCCAACCATAGGCCGAAGCCACCCTCTGAGCACCTTAACCTTGACAGAGAACCATTCCGGAAGAAAACCCTAGGCTAGATAGCCAAACAAAGGGTGGCGCACCTTTCTCCAAGGATAGCGCACCAAGAAAGAGCTGATCAGATAGTCCAAACCATAGCCAAGAGATAGTCCAAGCCAAAACCGAAATCTGCTAGTTGTAGCAGCTGCAATGACAACTCTCCTCCAAACTTGCGCACAAATTGGCCAATTGCAGTGCGCACAAGTGCTGCTTCTGTAGTTCTGAGAATGCCTGCAAGAATGAAGACTGGCCTCCTGTATTTATAGTATTTTTGGTAGACTGCCTGGGCCGACTTCTCATTCTGGGTACTAATTCTTTAGTAAATAATATTTCCTTCAGCCGACTTCTTCTCTTGGAGGCTAATAACCTAATACAAGTCATTCTCTTGAGCCAACTTGTCTTCTAGGGTTATTAGCCAACTAGTTAGGGTTTCTTCGTGCTTCCCGGAATATTCTATTCTCGTCAGGTTTACACGTGGAGGTAAATACCTCCTGCAACTACCATAATATCAACAGAAGGATCCATGCTCATGCTAAAGAGGAGATGCACATGGGTTAAGGAGGAATTAAGTGGAAGAGGATGATGAGTGATGAAGTGGCACACAAGTGAAGCATACATGCACTAAAGAGAAAAGTAATGCGCCAAATAAGGAGTATGGAGGTGCTAAATAGGGAATAAAGAGTATGAAAGGCGCATGGGATGTTAAAGAAGGAGCGATGCGCATCAAGAGAAAGTGAAGCTCACGTGTAAGAGGAAAATAGAGTTAAAGCACATGAAAATAGGGAGAGTGCGCTAGGAAATAAGGATAATGCTCTAGGAAATAGGAGAAAAGCACATGGAATTAGGGAAAGGGGAGAAAATAAGGGAGATGCTCATGTATGGGAGACACACATGGGAATAAGGGAGAAGATAAAGCATGAGGAGGGGAATAAAAGAGGAAGAAAGAGAAGTAATCATGCATGTGCATGAGGAGAGAGAGGAAAGAGGGGAAGAGAAGTGGGAGAAGGAGAAATAACTCATCAATTAACTCAACTTGCCAACTATTCATGCCAACCAAGCAACAACTCATCTCAACTAGAAAGGTGCATTGCACGTCCTCAAGCAAAGCGCCTAATATCCTCATGCATGTATGCACCACATGTCACACTTTGAAGCTGTCAAATGTCGAAATTTGGACCTGCCACATGTCACATGTCACCCTGCACGGTGACCACACCTGCTAATAATAGCCTTGCTTAAAATAGACATGCTAAAAATAGCAGCCCGACTAGAAAATATGAAAACACCAAATATGGCTGGGATTGCTAGGAGAACCATGCCAAATATAGTATGCCTAAAAGTAGGCACTGCTAAAAATAGAAACTCCTCACATATCCATGATACCATACTCATTGGATTCGATTTTCAATGGGGAATCCAAATACATGATCATAATCACCATGCAACCATTGCTAAAAATAGACATGCCTCGCATGTCAATGAAAGCAGGCTCATCGCATTCAATTTTTTGCAAGGAACCCAGATATGTACTCAGAATCATCATTTGAACCCTCGATCTCCAACTGCTATAAATAGTAAGTTGCTCTAATGTCGTTCGGAAAAGGCTCACTGGAATTGTGAGCTCGCAAAGGCTCTGAATATGTGATCAAAACTGCCATGTGGACCTCCGATATCTGTCTCCTAAAAAGTAGGGAATATGCTAAAAATATACATCTCTCTCTATCCATGAAGACCTATGCAAACTCCTGTCTCTGAATCAAGGAATACAACTAAACCAATCCTATACCTGAAGTGATACAAGAACCAACCTTGGCTCACACTAAGATATCTCTAGGAAAAATATCTGAATGCCAGCCAAATAAGACATGCTGGCTCCTAACCCTCATGATTTGCAAGTGAGAAAATCTAGGGGTTAACATTGGCGACTCAAGGGGATGAGACCCCCTCGTGGGATGTCGAGAACTTGTGAATCTTTGTGTTTGAAAACTGTGAATAATACTCTGTAAGAAATATGGAGAAACATACCAATAGACCCCTACACTTGTCTATAGAAGAGAAATGTCCTATAAGCTGATCAATGATAAAAAATGCCTATCCAGTGGGCAATGGAGTCAAAAATAAATATAATCCTCCCACTGACTGGCTGAAAAATAAGGGGTCTCATCCAAATCTGCTACCTGCTACGACCTACTATGTACACGACACATGGGAGAGAGTCACTTAGTTAGATGTCAATAATGTAAACACCTTCCATGTGCGAAGGAACCACCAATAAGGATAATGAGCCCTAAGGTATGGGCACAACCTGTCACTTTGAAAGATGTATTGAAGTCGAACACTGACAAAGATCATTCAATCAAGGTCCAATGATGATCAACCTTATCGAATGCGAAAGATTGCCAATGAGGCTAACGACCATCAAGGTGCTCCACTTTTGGATCATCCCCCAGATGATGTGTTGAAGTCGATGCGGGATGACCTCCTGAAAGGAAAAGCAATGATGAAAGTCCCTTCCCTTAGCATGAAGTGATAACTCAAGAAGATATAGGATGTATGGTACCATGTCCCTACCGCTGGACAAGGGGGACGATTGACTCATAGCAGATGACTCAATGGAAAGCAATGAAGAGACAAAACATAAGATGACTCAAGACTCTCCTATGTCTCTTCAATTCTACCCTTCCTAATGAACTCAAATGCTTGGAACATCAACAAACTGACCCTCATCCAGGCTCACTCTAGATATAAGATGACAGGAAGACTCGACAAACACATGATAAGACACTTAGAGCTTTGACCCAAAGTTTAAAAAAAAAATGGACAACTATTATAAGAAACTAAGACCAGCCTCATGTGAGGTGCTAATTACTCCACAAGACATGACCACTTGCTGATATAATAAGGAGAAAAATTAGCGACTCTTACCCTAGGATTGAATGCGGATGCCTTGAAAGAAAAAAAACTACACAACAAAATAGTTAAATTTCTGTCCTAAAGCATAAACAACAAAAAATAAAAGCAACAAATGGACTCTAATACCCCAAAACCCAAAAATTTCACCTCCTTTGTTCTTTGGAGGTTAGTCAAAGCTAGCATGATTAATCAACATGCTTGAATGACCAATGTAACCATGCAACTAAATGATCGGTTAGACGAGAAAGATCAACACAATCAACCTTCCAGTGCAACCAATCATAAAATCTCATAAGCCGGAAAGATCCCTTGATGTACTTGTCACTAAAGAACTTTATGAAGGCTATTGATTGGAACTTGGAACATGGTACTTCAACGGTAATGAACATGAAAGTATGAGAGCCAAAACTCTTAGAATCTACCTGCTGAAATACCTTCATCATTCGTAACTCAACTGGATCATGATTGACCCTGATATCCAAGCAATGATCATTCAAAGGATCCTCTTGAAGAACAAAATCTGAATGTGGGATCATAGACAAACTGTAAGGAAGATCATCTTCTGGTTGAACCAAAAGCTGCTCCTCCTGCTATAATGGTATCTGATCAAGTTGTTCTTGAACCATTGTTCGGATATGTAGGGATGGCGTCTTTTGCCAATTGAATTCTACATGGTTGACTTGTGGTTCTTCCTGCCATACTTCATCATCATTAATGGAAGAAACCAATGAACATACTTGAAAACTTGACTCTTCATCCTCATCTTCATGGAACTTTGCATATGACTCAAGTGGTGCAACTACTAGTTCCTGATCATCCAAGCATGATTCATCATCATCATGTTCATCTCCAGGAACTTGATAAGGTGCAAATTGTAGATTAGTATGTTCTTTTTCAATAACAAGGAATTCTTGTGCTTATGTTACTACCAATGGTTGAATATCATTGTATGGTGTCACCTTCTTTAGTTGACCGGGAAAATGAATCGGAGGAAATCTATAGGCTGCAAGGATATTTCTTTCTAACTCGATAGCAACAGTTTGGGCCTCCTCCAGATTGTGAAGATCTTTATCCCTGAGCAAAATACCAAAAATTCCATCATATGTCTCAAGATAGTATATCAAAGCCATAGCGTCATTAGGCCTTACAATAGTAGGAATTCTATAATAAGTCTTAGAAAAATGGGTATTAAACTCAAGCACAGTTTCATTCTCATTTCTCTTAATATTAGAAAAATCCCTAAGTAAGAAAGAGTTATCTTGTTTATCCGCCCATCTTTCTGTGAACTTCTCTTGGAACGAATCCCATCCATCAATGGAGGCATCAGGAAGGTATTTGTACCATATTCGTGCATGCTCCTCAAGGGTCCGCACAAACATCTTCATCACCAAATTCTCATATTCCACCTCACAATCATCAACCACTTTAAAAAAATCAGCCAAGTGATCCTCAACCGATACTCCAAACCTCCCTACAAACGTTGGTAAGCGTTTGCGATATTCACCTGTAGGCAAGGCATGAGGATGATTAGGAATTGCAACAAAACTTAGTGGGGCGTAAACAGTTAAGGTAAACCTTACTGGATCCGCAGCTTCAACTATAATATTAATCTGAGATGAAAACATGCATAATTGCTGCCATAGTATTTTGAGATGAAAATAGGCATGAACCCAAAGATGAAAGTGTAACAAAGATGAAGGTGTCGAAGTTACACTCACCATAGAACTTGTCGAAAGAATAGAAGTAGCAGGGGAAGAACTTACCAAAGAACTAAATATGCTTACCAACTTGGGAAGATTTCCCAGTGACAATATATTCTTGTTCCATAAAAGATGTTAGGGTTTACTCATGCACGGAACTAGACCTTGTGTCGGATCAAATCTAGATGGTGTCGGATCAAATCTAGATGATTTTCTTGTGTTCCCTAGTGGAGTCGACCCTGTTTCATGTGGAGTTGCCAGGTGAGTTCAAACAAAATAAATCAAATAAAGGAAAACTCACCAATATCATTGCAAGCCGAGGATTGATGCATCCTGGGCAACGACGCCAATTGTTAGCACAAATTTCCGCACTTGCAAGAATGTGAATAATTTATGAAACAACAAGCTAGAAATCTATGCAACTCTAGGAGAAGATGCCTCATATGTCATCGACAAATATCCTCTCTGTTTGGGCTGGTGCTTGCCAACCTCAGGGGGGTGTCCCTAGGTTTTCCTCCTGCTGTTTTAGACGTGCAAATCTGCAATAAAAACCAGAAAAACAGGAGCAAGAAAAGGTCCCTTTTGGCTGCGATTAAATAACCAAAAGTTACAAATTTTGATTTTAAATTGAAGTGGTAGAATTCCCTGCAACGTCAACTTTATTAAGTATAAAAAAAAGAGAAAGAGAAAACATTACTAGAAGGTTGAATGCACTACAATAATAGGCTAAGATCTTCTAAACAATGCAAAATTTCAAACACAATACCAACAATCTTCGAAAGCTTGATACGAGCATAACTGAGTTTTATTCCTGCACTTGCCAAAACGCTGGATGCACCATAGAAAACAAGTACAAGAATTAGTATAGTGATGACCCCTACACAGACTAGAAGCTAGAAAATAGAAAAGAGAGAGAATGATAGAGAAGTCTACTGTTGCTGCTGCTAAAGAAATCGATCAAGAAACAATGTAGAAACCCTCAATTTATAGGAGAATGAGGGTGCATATCCCAAGAATAACCTTCTTCATGCAAGGCGCATTGGAGAAAGAAGTGAAGTGAGATAACCATTCACTCTATGTGTAACTGCTGAGATGATGGTTAGAACTCATGTGAATGCCCCGTGGTAATTGAAGACAACTGAGGAAAAAGGGAGAAAATAAGAGGAAGGATCCATGCACAAGCTAAAGCGGAGATGCGCATAGGTCAAGGAGGAATTAAGTGGAAGAGGATGATGAGTAATGAAGTGGCGCACAAGTGAAGCATACATGCACTAAAGAGAGAAATAATGTGCCAAAATAAGGAGTATGGAGGCGCTAAATAGGGAATAAAGAATATGAAAGGCGCATGGGATGTTAAAGGAGTGATGCACATGAAGAGAAAGTGAAGCTCACACGTGTAAGAGGAAAATAGAGTTAAAGCGCATGAAAATAGGGAGAGTGCACTAGGAAATAGGGATAATGTGCTAGGAAATAGCACAAAAGCGCATGGAATTAGGGAAAGGGGAGAAAATAAGGGAGATGAGCATGTGTGGGAGACATGCATGGGAATAGGGGAGAAGATAAGGCAGATGAGGGGGGGAATAAAAGAGGAAGAAAGAGGAGTAATCATGCATGCACATGAGAGAGAGGAAAGAGGGGAAGAGAAGTGGGAGAAGGAGAAATAACTCCTCAATTAACTCAACTTGCCAACTATTCATGCCAATCAAGCGACAACTCATCTCAACTAGAAAGATGCGCCACATGTCCTTAAGCGAAGTGCCTAATATCCTCATGCATGTATGCGCCACATGTCCTTAAGCAAAGTGCCTGATATCCTCATGCATGTATGCGCCACATGTCACACTTTGAAGCTGCCAAATGTCGGAATTTGGACTTGCCACTTGTCACCCTGCATGGTGACCACACCTGCTAATAATAACACTACTAAAAATAGACATGCTAAAAATAACAGTCTGATCGAAAAATACGAAAACTCCAAATATGTCCAGGACTGCTAGGAGAACCATGCCAAATATAGTACGCTTAAAAGTAGGCAAAACTAAAAATAGAAACTCCTTGCATGTCTGTGATACCATACTCATTGGATTCGATTTTCAGTGGGGAATTCGAATATGTGATCAGAATCGACATGCAACCACTGCTAAAAATAGACATGTCTCGCAGGTCAATGAAATCAGGTTCATTGGATTCGATTTTCTGCAAGGAACCCGTATATGTACTCATAATCATCATCTGATCCTTGGATCTCCAACTGTTATAAATAATAAGTTGCTCGCATGTCGTCCGGAAAAGGCTCACTGGAATCGTGAGCTTGCAAGGACTCTGAATATGTGGTCAAAAATGCCATGTGGAGCTCTGATCTCTGTCTCCTAAAAAGTAGGGAATATGCTAAAAAAATACATCTCTCTCTATCCATGAAGACCTGTGCAAACTCCTGTCTTTGAAGCAAGGAAAACCACTAAACCAATCCTATACCTGAACTGATTTAGGAACCAACCTTGGCTCATGCCAAGCTATCTTTGGGAAAAACATCTGGATGCCAACCAAATAAGACATGCTAGCTCCTAACCCTTAGGATTTGCAAGTGAGAAAATCCAGGTGTTAACACAACCCCATTATGTTGTGGGTTGTATGGAATTGTTAGCTCCCTCTTGATTCCTACTTCCTTGCAAAAAATCTTGAAGTCTTTGGAGGTATACTCACTCCCATTGTTTGATCTCAAGACTTTTTATCTTCTTCCTCGTCTAGTTTTCAACTAGAGCTTTGAACTCCTGAAACCTGCCAAAGACCTCATCCTTGGTCTTTAAGAAGTAAATCCAAGTCTTGCGAGAGAAATCCTCAATAAAGGAAACATAATGCATGCCTCCTGTTATTGACGCTACTGACATTGGTCCACAAACATCCGAATGTACTAGGTCTAGAATGCCCTTGGACCTATGCTCATTGCTTGGGAAAGTAGACTTGGCATGCTTGTGAAGCATGCACTCTTTGCATACACCATGTTGCTCAATA
Source organism: Picea engelmannii (assembly GCA_009831015.1). Taxonomy (NCBI): domain Eukaryota; kingdom Viridiplantae; phylum Streptophyta; class Pinopsida; order Pinales; family Pinaceae; genus Picea; species Picea engelmannii. Next base: position 210,656 of record ML795609.1, on the reverse strand, counting down.
CTGAACTCTAGAAGACCTGTGACTATCTCCCTCAGAATATGCAATGCCCCGTGATGCAGGTGCTCCATCCTCTTGTGCCACAAGTAGCACAAGTTGTCACGGTCATGCACCAAGACTCGAACAGGTTCACCCTGCAACCTGTACAAATTACCTTCTATTACCCCTATTTAGTATTACCTATGCTGAGTCAGGGCAAGATTCCCTCGGTTTGAGATCTTGCTAGTTCTTGAACTCCATTGCAAAGCCCTTATATTCCGTAATTGAAACTGAAAGCAAATTCTTCCTGAGACTTGGGGACAAACAAGATATCGTGAAAATCTAAAGAATTACCTGACTTGAGCTGGAAGGGAATAGTACCGACTCTTGTTACTAGGTACTTGGCATCATCACCAAGCTCAACCTGTACTACTGAGTCCTACTTCTTCAGACTAGAAAAAAATTGTTGGGCTGATGTCATATGTCGAGATGCCCCAGTGTCCACATACCACACATTCCTCATAATCGTGCTAGTAGAAAGGCAAGATACCAATGAGAAATCCTTCTCGAACTTGGCATCAAACTCGTTCATTTGAGTTTTTGCAGAGCCTCCTACCTACTTGTGCTGCTGCTTCCCTTTACCTTTCTTCTTCTCTGGACATTGTGATGCATATTGGCTGTTCTTATGACAAAGGAAGCACTTGATTTTACTCAAGTCCTTTCTTGGCTATGAGGTTGACTCCTCACTCTTTCCTTTATCCTTGCTAGGTCCTTTATCTCTACCCTTATTTGACTGACCAAATAGAGCTAGGTTCTCTTCACCATCCTTCTTTCTGGGCTTTGACTCCATCTAAGTCTCCTCCTGGATATAGTTATCCCAAAGCCTCTCAAAGTTAGAAAGGTTATCTTGAGCACAAATACCTTTGACAAATGCTTCCCATGAAGTTGAGAATCCATTCAGTGCTATGTTAACTAGCTCTGCATCTTCAACCTTCTCCCCAATTGTTGCAAGTTGATCATGAATCTGTGTGATCTTCATAAGGTAATTGGTGATTGTATTTGATCTCGTCATCACCATGGATCTAAGTTTGTTCCGCAATATCATTGTCATGTTTATGTTTTGACTTTAGTAGGGACTAACTTGGGCATTGAACATCTCTTTTGTTGTCTTCTTCTCAAATACATGAGGGATCAGATGGTCCTTTATGGCATCCAAGACCATCCGCTTGGCCTTCACTTCCCTCTTGTTGTGAGCTACCAACTATTGCGAATCTGTAGGTGGAGTCACAACGTCATTGACAATATCCTAGAGATCACTATCTTCTAGTAAGAATGTAACCCTCACCTTCCATGATAAGAAATTTGAGGCACCATCTAATTTGTCCTCAAACTTGGGGCTAGCTGATGCCATCTTTGAGATCTATTGCGCAAACTCCCAAGTCTGAAAATAAAACTTTGAAACCCTCTAACTACTGGTTCTTCTTCCTTGCAATAGATTTACTGCTGCAAATCCCTGAGAATCTCAATTAGAGATCTAGCTTTGATACTATGTGAAAATCCCAAGCCTAGGTGATTAAAGTCCTTATAATCTCAATCAAACAAGTAGATTTCTGAATTTAATTAATGCTGAAATTAAATTTCAGACCATAGCATCAATCACGCAATAGCTAGAAATTAAATAGCGGAAGCACAAAATCAATTTCACACATGCACATGTAATTACTCCTTCAAAAACAACTTTTCATTCCTTCGAAAAACTTACAAGGAAACCTCCACAAGCTACCCAAAAACAATCATTACACGGTTACCGAAACCACCCTATGAATTGAGCGAAATGGCTTGCTGGGAAGTACGGTTGTACGACTGACTGTATAGAATGTACATTCTTTGTTTGTACGACTGTACAAAACTGTTCCATATGCTGCACAGAACTATACATATCCTTGTACTCGCTGCTCGTAAATGCCTTTTTCCTGCTAACTGCTCTCTCTCTCTCTCTCTCTCTCGGTGGCTCAACCTGCTCAACTATTCATGTGTTTGAGAACTTTCTATATTGACCCGTCTTTATACTTTTAGCTGAGACCAAAACCCTAATTTATTTTTGAGTTTACTCCTAGTCTAAATCATGCATGTATGAGATACAATTTTTTAGACTTAACATTTAAATACAAGACTTTCACTTTTTTACTAAAGTGAATTAGAAAATAGAATTACTTTTAAAAAATATCTTGAACTACTTCTCGCACGTTCACATTGAACCTGTGTGGAAGTTCTTGTTCAAGCTATAATTCTCAACATATACCATCATAAAAGCAAAATATAATCTCTACCTGGGCTTGAACCTTCGGTGCACCATCATCAAGGGTCTAATACATTATAAATAGATCATCCAACCTTATGAAAAGGCTAGATCACCAAGGAAANCCTCAAACTCAAACTTAGGAAAAAGTAGAACAAGGGTACTGACATCATCAAACACATTTCCCCCTAGGTGATGTCTAATATTACAATGTCATGTCACCTAGGAAAATCACATCAAGGCAACGTGCATCACTCCACCACATCGAAATCATAGGAGTAGACATAAGAAAGTGATAAGTCCTTCAAACACCAAGTATGCTCCCCACCACATTCAATATAAGAGTGTTGAGATTTGGGTACCTTGGAAAGTTGTCCCCTTGTGTTTGTGAGCTTCTAACACATGAGGGAAGTACTTTGTACCTTCTACCATGTACTTTATGTCTAATTTCACTTTAACTTAGGAGATTTAAGTCAAAAGTGAAATTTGGTCATTTTAGCCTAAAGTGACAATTAATTCACTTTGTGGGTGAATTAATAGACATAAAGTGAAACTATGGAAACTTAAGTAAAGCGGGTTTTGAGTTGAGATTTACTTGAGATGATCTCAACCATTGATTAGGGATGAGATGAGATGATTTTATCCACCCAACTTTTAGGTTTCCTTATGCTTCCTTAAGGAGGGCGCAAGGGGCAAAGGAGGATTCATTCACTCATTTGTTCACTTGGAGAGATTCAGAGAGAACAAGAGGATGAGGTTTCAGGCATTGGGAGAGGAAAGCTTGGGTGCCTCCTTGCATGGAGGGCTCATGGAGGCTTAGTGACTAGTTTATTTATTGAGGAGCTTCCAGTTCTGAGGAGGGCGCACTTGAGGAGGAGGGCGCATCATTAGTGGGGAGGTCTTAGAGAGCTCAGATTGCAGTGAGATCTGTTTCAGAGGGAGGCTACACTTCAGTATCAAAGTACTGTGGAGGGGTTTCCTGTTTAGAGCTTCCAGTTGGCATCTGGCTCCATTTCAGTGGTCTTGGCAACATTTCTGGGGGGTGCACCATCCTAGGGCGCTCTTGCTTCTTTTGGACTTTGTGTTTCAACTTGGATAAAGCTGCTATTGTATCAGGTTCATTTATATTTTGTACTTGCTGTATTCCACCATCTATTCTCCTCATATATAGACATATATTCCAAACTGGTTTTCCTCGGGGGATTTTATCCAGGGTCATGTTGACCAAAAATACCTGTGTTAAATTTCATGTGTGTTAGAGTGTAGAACTACTGTATTTTCAGTTGTAAAGATCTCTAGGTGTGTTACATTTATTTTAGTATGCATGTGCGAACCCTTGGTGACTAAAACTACATGCTAGAGCACCTAAAATTGTGAATGCAACCGTAACAAATCAGCAAGAAGTTCCTGAACTGTTGGCTGTCCTAAAACAACAACAAAACATTCATTGACAGTTGAAACTTAGAGCCAACTTGAGGTCAAAGACAGACCTAGTTGGCAGCTTGATAGGACCTGGAAAATCTTCAAAGAGGACCATGTAGAACGCCCCCTCCTAGTGACATCAATGATGTAACGTTGCCATCATGCAAGATCACTAAGATGCTTCGTGAAGAAGATAAAGCATGAAATAGTAAGCATCCATATGTCAAGAGAGTGATATTAAGCAAAAGGGCATGCAAGTAGCACCGAAACCATGATATGACCATCAACCATGAACATTTACCAAGAAGAGAAGTGAAACTCCTTCACCAAGATATCCCCATCAAATGATCAAATGCCAAGAAGAGAAGAGACTCCATGAAGGTGTATCTCCCCCAAGTCCATCAAATGCTCCAAGGTACCAACAACAAACTCCACCAATGTGATGAAAATCACAATGTGGAACCTCATACAATATGAGGTGTAATAGGAGGTAAGCCCAAACTTGAAACCTCTGTATATTCTAGAAGTTTAAACCTCAAAGTATTGATAGATTGGATAGGAGAAATGGAAAAATTCTTTGAAATTGAACAAATTAAGGATCCAATGTGTTAAATTTAAGTAGTTGCAAGAGCCATTCTCCGGGAGGATGGCATAAGACCCTAGCTGAGATCTAGGGCCCCCAGTGCACTCCTGGGGTTCTTGGTCTGGGACCAAGCAGTTAGAGCCATGAAAAAAGACCCTAGTAAGGGCCCCCAGTATATTACTGGGATTCTTGGTCAAGGACCAAGCAATAAGTCCCTAGATGTGTTCTAGGGCCCCTGGATGCATTCCAGGGAATCCTGGCTTGGTGCTTGGATTGATCCTTGGATGTGTTCCTTGGTCGTTGATGATATAAGTCCCTAGATGTGTTCTAGGGCCCCTGGATGTGTTCTAGGGAATCCTTGCTCGGTGCTTGGATTGATCCTTGGTGGTTGATGATATAAGTCCCTAGACGTGTTCTAGGGCCCCTGGATGTGTTCCAGGGAATCCTTGCTTGATGCTTGGGTTGATCCTTGGTCTTGTACCTCAGTGGATATAAGTCCCTAGATGTGTTCTAGGGCTCCTGGATGTGTTCCAGGGAATCCTTGTTTGGATTGATCCTTGGTTGTGTACCTTGGTGAATAAGACCCTAGTGGTGATCTAGGGCCCCCAGACGTGTTCTGGGGTATCCTGGTCTAGGACCAGGTGGTTCTTGGATTAATGCCAAGACATGATAATGTGTGATTTTCTTCTACTCTCTTGGGATGGTCCATGAGACCTAGGAGCAGCTACAAAGATGGACATGACCACATCATTGATTATTCCTCTTATGTTGGGAAGATAAAAGCTTATAAATTAATCATGAGACTTATGTGGACAATTTGCCATTGATGAAGACCCCCTTTGACTTTGTCTTGTTGCCTCCCTTACTTGAGCCTCGTCCCTCTTCTTGTTTATTGTGGTGTTGGTCTTTTATAATCACTTTGACTTGATTGACTTCCTAATTAATATTTTAAAAATTAAAATATTAATTATTATTTTTATTTTAATTATTGGGTTTTTAATTAAACCTCAAAGGTAGGGTTAAATTAATTAACCCTAACCACTTCCTAAACTATAAAAGGAACCTCACCTCTCTCTCATTGATTCACATTTATTCTCCCACTCTTCTCTTGATCAGATTTTGCTGCGGCTACTCTTGTTCAGTTTTGAATTTTTGGTGCAGCCTACTTGAAGGGTTTTCCTTTTGCTGTTTGAGGATTCGACCTCCTTAAGCTTTCTCTCTCTTGCTGATTTGAAGATCCTTGTGCTCGTGTGGGGGTATGGCTGCCTTGGTTCTAGGCCTCTCCTTGCTTCAGTTTGGAATATTGGTACGACGTCCTTGTTTTGTTTTTCCTTGTTGGCGTAGTGGTGCAGCCTCCTTAGATTTTTGTTGCGGCTCCTTGGTATGGTGCGGCCTCTTGTTTTTGCTGTTTAGTGGAGAGGATTCTTGTTAGAATTAGGGAAAAATAGAAACAATAATGCCTTTTTAATTTTTTGTTCACTAGATCAACATATATGAGAAAAGAAATAAACATATCTAAATTAAATTATGAGTATAAACAAAATTTCTGAGTGAAAAGACAAACCTCAAGCTTACCTCCTGATCTATGAAAGATGTACCTGTCACATGTGTGGATGTAAACCTTTAGAATATGCTCAGAAATTGTTTTAGGTTCACGGATCAAACCTCTAGGGTTTGATCTCTGTCATATGGACTTAGGGACAGTTTTGCCAAGGTATAGACCATTACAAGACAACAACAACAAGTACCCCACAAGAAGGGACAACAAGGCATAAACCATAGCTGAGAAAACAATAACATGTACCCCACAAGAAGGAACAGCAAGAACACCACAAAAGGAAACAACAAGATCTCCAAAAACTGAAACAACAAACTCTCCATAGCAAACCCTTCATAACTGAAACAACAAACTCTCCATAACTGAAACAACAAACTCTCCATAGCAAACAACAATCCCTCCATACAGGAAAATGGCAAACCCTCCACATAGAAAAATCTGAACAAGAAGTAAAAAAATCCCTAGAGGGACTTCAATTCAACACACGACAGCTAGGAGGAGAGGCTGTGGCTACTGTCTGTCAAAGAAAAAGGAGCCACGGCTCTCTATACAGTCCTGGCAGTCAAGGAGAAGGGGCTGCGACCCTTTACGCAGTCCTGGCAGTCAAGGAGAAGAGGTCGTGGCTCTTCTATGCAGATTTGGCAGTCAAGGAAGCTACTGGCTGTCAAAGAAAGAGGGGCGTAATGCACCTTATACACCAACAAAAACCAAGAAGGAGCTTCCAGCCAACACCAAGACCAATCAACAATCTCAGATTTGAAATTGATACACCAAAAGAAGAGGCCGCATCAACACAAGAATCTGTTAAATTTTTAATTAAATAAAGTACCAAGGCAAGTGTTTCTCTTCCCTAGGCGCCTAAGGGGGAGAAAGTGCCTAATGTGGGCCCTAGTCATTTAATTTGTGAGATGCAAATTAAAAGGTGACTTTATGACTAAAGCGAGGGTGAGTGAAGAGACATCTAATCTCAGCCACTCATCTAATC
>ML795609.1:137865-199486 GCA_009831015.1 Picea engelmannii | reverse complement strand
ACTCCCATGATTACCAACTGGAAGAAGCTTCATGCTTCTGAGTCACAGTTGGTGGATTCCACTTTGTATCGTCAGTTGATCGGGTCATTGATGTATTTGGTCAATACCAGGCTAGATATTTGTTTTGCTGTCAACACTCTCAGCCAGTTCATGGTGGAGCCTAGGAGAGTGCACTGGGTGGCAGCAAAACATGTGCTCATGTATCTTTGTGGTACGGTAGATTATGGTTTGGACTATCAGAGAGGAGATGGAGTTCATCTGGTTGGTTATACAGACTCGGATTGGGCAGGATGTGTCAGTGACAGGAAAAGCACTTCAGGGTGCTGTTTTGAATTGGGATCAACAGTTGTGTCTTGGTTCAGTCGGAAACAAAAGTCAGTGGCTTTGAGTTCTGCAGAGGCTGAGTATATGGCGGCTAGTCAGGCTAGTTGTGAGGCCCTTTGGCTTCACAAGATGTTGGTGGGATTATTCAGTGTGCAGTTGAGGTCTACCGTGATTTACTGTGATAATCAGAGTTGCATTAAACTCTCGGAGAATCCAGTTTTTCATGACCGGTCTAAGCATATCGAGATTCGATATCACTTCATCCATGATTATGTTCAGAGAGGAGCTGTGGAGCTACAGTACATATCTACAGAGGAGCAGGTTGTAGACATACTCACCAAGGCATTGGGGAGAGGCAAGTTTGTATTTTTCAGGGACAAGCTTGGAGTGGTGAGTAACAGTTTCCTCGGTATGAGGGAGTGTTAAATTTTTAATTAAATAAAGTACCAAGGCAAGTGTTTCTCTTCCCTAGGTGCCTAAGGGGGAGAAAGTGCCTAATGTGGGCCCTAGTCATTTAATTTGTGAAATGCAAATTAAAAGGTGACTTTATGACTAAAGCGAGGGTGAGTGAAGAGACATCTAATCTCAGCCACTCATCTAATCTAATCTCAACCGTTGGATTAGAAAACCCCTCACCTTCTCTCATGAGGACGATTAGGGCAAGAGGGCGCACCCATTGTTGGGTTGTTCATTCATTCTTGTTGAGAGAGCAAGAGAGAGGTCAAGCTTGAGAAGAGAAACAACATTTGCAGGAGGAGAGCACGCATCCCAAGACAAATAGCAGGCACAAAATTCGAGGCAGCAGACAACAAGGAAGAACAGGCCATACGGTACAAATTTCTAGAGGCCGTACAACATTAAATGTGCACGGAAATCAAGGTAGACAACAGCTGTGTTTTTTGAGAGTATTGGCATGCATTTCAAGGCTGCCGTACAACATTTAATTGGCACAAAAATCGAGGAAGGTGCTGGGCACGATTTTCTGGGCATAGAAAATCCGTACAGTCCGTACGGACATGCACAGAATTCAAGGGGCCGTACTGTCATAAATTCTGGGCGCATTTTTCAAGGTATTGGCACATTTTTCAAGGCATTGTTTTGCTGGAAATTTTCGTACAGTCTTAGCAGAAATTTGGCACGCAAAACAAGGACAATCCGTACAACAATTAATGCTGTGACAGCCGTACAGTGGTACGGATTTCTGGTTCAGAAATCGAGGAGCAAGCTACAAGAAAAGTCCAGATAAGTTTGTATAAATTTCTGAAGATGAATATGCTGTAAAAGAATTTCTCAGAAGCCCATAAATAATAAAAAGCCCTCTCTCATTGGTTTTCCCCTTGCGGGTTTTTCCAGGGTCGATGTTTGACCGAAAATTCTTGTGTCTATAATTTTCTAAGTTTTGCTTACTGCTGATATTTTATTTCTGCATTTAAAACGATGTTCAGAATCCTCGTGTTTCAGTTCTGAAGTTTATTTTCTGCTAAGTTTTTATATGTTGATGTAAAACTGAGTTTGGGCATTTAACATTGGTTGAAAAATCAGCGAGACTGAAACTGGGTTGGGGTCTGAAATTTTAACAGAATCAAATCACTGAGGTAGCCGCAACAAGGAGAGAGAGGAGTGAAGTGTGTATGTTTTAATGCTAGAGGGTAGGGTTCTATTTATAGTTAAGGAGAGGGGTTAGGGTAAATATTATAATAATTAAATATTGACATTTAATTAATATAAATATTAATTAAAATGTCAATTAATATCAATATAAATTATAAAACCCCAATCACATAAAACAAGAGGGAAAGCAAAACAACAAGGGGGTACCTTTTAAGACATAGTCAAGGGGGGTCCATAATGGAAAACATGTCCACATGAGTCTCATAATGACCTAGAAACTTTATCATCACTGCATAAGAGGGTACATCAACAATGTGGTCATGTCCATCTTCATAGGCACTCCTAGGTCTCATGGACCATCCCGGGAGAGAGGAAGAAGATCACACATCAACACATCTTGGTATTTCACCAAGATCTACTTGGTCCAAGACCAGGTTGCCCCAGAACACATTTGGGGGCCCTAGACACATCTAGGGACTTACATCAACCACCAAGGAACATATCCAATGATCAATCCAAGCACTGGGCAAGGATTCCCTGGAACACATCCAGGGGCCCTAGATTCATCTAGGGACTTACATCAACCACCAAGGAACATATCCAAGGATCAATACAAGCACCGGGCAAGGATTCCCTGGAACACATCCAGGGGCTCTAGACACATCTAGGGACTTACATCAACCACCAAGGAAGATATCCAAGGATCAATCCAAGCACTGGGCAAGGATTCCCTGGAACACATCCAGGGGCCCTAGACACATCTAGGGACTTATTGCTTGGTCCTAGACCAAGAACCCCAGTCATATACTGGGGGCCCTCACTGGGGTCTTTTGCGATGGCTCTCACTGCTTGTCTCATACCAAGAAACCGCAGGAGTGTGCTGGGGGCCCTAGTCCTCATATAGGTTCTTATGCCATCCTCCAGGAGGATGGCTCTTGTAGCTGCACTAATTTCAACACTCCCTCTCAGCAAGAGAGGCATTCTCAACAACACCAAGCTTGTCTCGAAAGTACACAAACTTTGTCAAGGACAGTGGCTTGGTCAAAATATCTGTAGTTTGTTCTGATGTCGGAACATACTGAATACTGAGAATGTTCTTCTGAACCATGTCCCGAACATAGTGGTATCTCATCTCAATGTGTTTCGATCTGTCATGAAACATCGGATTCTCGGAGAGCTTTACACAGCTCTGGTTATCACAGTGGATGACTGTGGGTTCCTGCTTAGCACTGAACAAGTTTGGAAGTAGCTTTCTGAGCCACACTGCTTCTCTGCTAGCAACACTTGCAACAATGTATTCTGCTTCTACAGTGCTCTGGGCTATAGAGCCTTGTTTCCTGCTGGACCAGGAGATCATAGCTAAATCCAAACTAAAACAATATCCGGAAGTACTCTTCCGGTCCACTGTACTACCCATCCAATCTGAATCTGTATATCCATGAAGCATTACACCTCCACTGGAAGTGTATCTAAGCCCATAGGCTATAGTCCCCCGAACATATCTCAGAATATGTTGAACAACAACCATATGAATATGCTTCGGTTCACACATGAACTGGATGAGGGCATTCATTGCATAATAAATATCCGGTCTGGTATGTACAAGATACATCAAGGACCCAATGATCTGCCGATATATGGTGAGGTCTTCCGGATCTGAACCTGTAGCTTGGTCTTGTAACTTCTTCAGGTTAGAAATCATCGGTGTGGACATGGACTTATAGTCCAACATGCCAAGTCTGCGGAGCATATCAACTGCATACTTGCTCTTGTGAGAGAAAGATCTCACTTGGTTTCTGCCACACCTCTAAGCTCATAAAATAATGCATAAGACCCAAGTCTTTCATTTCAAATTCTGCTGAAAGCCCGCTCTTAGTCTGAGCTATCAAATTTTCCCCTCCTGTAAGGAATAGATAGATCAACCTAAGACAATAGGATGATTCTGTACAATCTTTATATGAAGATTGGGATCTGCAATACTCTTGGTGAACCCAAGACTCTGTAGAAAAAAAACTGTCAATTCTTCTGTACCAAGCTCTCGGAGCTTGCTTCAATCTATGGGATTCTTTCCCATGGATTATGAACCCCTCAGGCTGTTCGATATAATCTCTTGCTCAACTTCACCGTTAAGAAAATCAGTCTTAACATCTATTTGGTGAAGTTTCCAACCAAGAACTGCGGCAAGATAATGATCCTGATGGAAGTAATTTGGCAATAGGAGCAAGGATCTTGTCATAGTCGATTCCTCTTTTCTGAGAGAAGCCACGAGCCACAAATCTAACCTCAATACTGCCATTTGCTGCATGTCATGGCCCAATCCACATACTGGGACTGCTCCCTCTGAGTCTTATAAAATGTCTGCCTTCCTACAAGTGCAAACTGGTTCCCTCTGAACCTACAAGATCCTTTAACCCTGATTTGGTGTCGTATCTCTTCAAGATGGACTCACGTACAGGGAAAAAAGTTCCATGATGCGGACTTTCCAAACCAAAAATGACCTAGCTAACATCAACAAGTATATGCTGAGATCACAGCTTCCTTGGTCATACAAAAGAGATTCTGACAGTAGGATAATCGCAACTCTTCTTGCTGTCAATAGTAGTCACGTACTTATTTCAAGTTCAGTGATTAAAAGCGTACTTGGTCTTACCTTGAACTTACTTGGGCTGAAGACACACTCTTTATTTTGCAGCCTGCTACCATCGGTAGCTTCCAAAGACATCTCAAAACCAAAAAATGTATGACAATAAGTAGGGCAGTCTACCTTTACCTTATATACTTCATATATAAAAAAATCTCAAACACAAACTGGTAAAAGGTCCATGCACAACCTAGCCTGTAATGTCTTTCCAAGACCCCTGCGTACAGATCTAAACTTGGGTAAGATCCCCATTTCTCAGAGACGCGATCAAAACACAATAATCTAGCTAGAATACTGTTATTTGCAGGATCTATGATAATCCCTCCCGACTCCTCTTTGTCTGGATTTCAGTTAGAGGGTTCATGAAACTTCAGATTGTGTAAATGCTTTTGAAAACAATACCCTAAATATCTTATTTGTAGTATAAATTGTAACTTATATGAAACTGTAAATTTAGTTGCTGCAAGGATATGCACAATAGATATGTGAATTTCAGATATGCATTCCAGCAAGGAGATTTCATGGAAAGTTTTGAATTGCCATGGAAGATAATTTGAGAAAGATATCAATCATGTAGATATCAAGAGTCTTGCCACTTGTATATATAATGAAACATTGGCTTTGCACTCAATCTAATGCTCTCGCTGTTTCAATGGCTTACTCCCATAAATTCATTCCAGGACTGCCCATAGTGAATGATGCCCATAATGACCTCAGAGTTTAAAACCCAGTAATAGAATAGTTTCTGCAGTTCAGTGGCAATCGGTGGCAATCAGTAATAACAGTTTTGACTGGACGGTGAGTATCCTTTTGACCATCGTTTGTGTCCAGTAATGGATTTCAATTGGTTTTGAGCTGGAAGGGTTGTCAGCCACATCAATTGAAGGTTGATCCTGAAAGGCCTGCTCAGTCATATGGAGTGCTACATGGAGGTATATCAGCCTTTCTTGCTGAGAGTCTTGGAAGTCAGGGTTTAGCTCCAGTCATTTTCAGCCAACACCTATTGGTATGGGTAAAAGTGACTCCCATGCATATTGGGTGCAGGTTACAAGTGAATATCAAATTAGATCCTTACTTGGTTCCCTACTAAAGCACATCAATACACTCTATGAAAACAAAAGCCAAATCTGTTTATGAGAAACAATATTTGCATTTCTTTTATTTCTGAGTTCTCATAGCCCCTTTTAGCTTGAGTGTTCCTAAACACAGTTGACCTTACTGCAGTAACAAAAAAAAAACTTTGCTGAGTGTAGACTTTCGTCAAACACTGAAGCTGAAGGTGTCTTTCTTTGCTAAATTATCCAGTTTACTTCTGTTGTATTTTAATTGAGTTTTATGGTTTTGCATATGCCAACAGTTCCTATATTATATAAAAACTAACAGCAAGCTCTTAAAGACACATACTCACAGCTGATGTAACAACACAGTAGTATTAAATACCAGTGTTTAACTCAGTAATGACATGACTAAAACTCACAGATTTATTTGATGCATATACTTGTTGAATAACCCTTATGGGCTGGGAGAAAGAATGCCAAAGGTCGGCCCTCCAAAGTTGTTTCTACTGCTCCAAATACTAATAACGACAGAGATAGTTCACCCTTTTTCTCCATAGCTCGACCTGTAGGATAAAATCAACTCCAGCAAGGAGATATGGCAAACTCAGCCTTTGAGGATGGCACGTCCAAGCTGCTGCAGTGCTGCACCCTTACTGCTCTGCTAAGTGTGCCATGAAGATCTGGAGAACAAACCCTAAAACAAGGATCTACGCAGGCTCAAATTTGCAAATCTTGAGCTCTTTTCACGCCCCAAGCTCTGATCCCATGTTAGAATTAGGGAAAAATAGAAACAATAATGCCTTTTTAATTTTCTGTTCACTAGATCAACATATATGAGAAAATAAATAAACAGATCTAAATTAAATTCTGAGTATAAACAAAATTTTTGAGTGAAAAGACAAACCTCAAGCTTACCTCCTGATCTATGAAAGATGTACCTGTCACATGTGTGGATGTAAACCTTTAGAATATGCTCAGAAATTGTTTTAGGTTCATGGATCAAACCTCTAGGGTTTGATCTCTGTCATATGGACTTCGGGACAGTTTTGCCAAGGTATAGACCATTACAACAACAACAAGTACCCGACAAGAAGGGACAACAACGCATAGACCATAGCGGAGAAAACAATAGCAGGTACCCCACAAGAAGGGACAGCAAGAACACCACAAAAGGAAACAACAAGATCTCCAAAAACTGAAACAACAAACTCTCCATAGCAAACCCTCCATAACTGAAACAACAAACTCTCCATAACTGAAACAACAAACTCTCCATAGCAAATGGAAAACCCTCCATACAGAAAAATCTGAACAACAAGTAGAAAAACCCCTAAAGGGACTTCAGTTCAACACGCGGCAGCTAGGAGGAGAGGCCGTGGCTACTGGCTGTCAAAGAAAAAGGAGCCGCGACTCTCTATACAGTCCTGGCAGTCAAGAAGAAGAGGCCGTGGCTCTTCTATGCAGATCTGGCAGTCAAGGAAGCTACTGTCTGTCAAAGAAAGAGGGGCCGCATGCACCCTATACACTAGCAAAAACCAAGAAGGAGCTTCCAGCCAACACGAAGACCAATCAACAATCTCAGATCTGAAACTGATACACCAAAAGAAGAGGCCGCATCAACACAAGAATCAAATCACTGAGGTAGCCGCAACAAGGAGAGAGAGGAGTGAAGTGTTTATGTTTTAATGCTAGAGGGTAGGGTTCTATTTATAGTTAGGGAGAGGGGTTAGGGTAAATATTATAATAATTAAATATTGACATTTAATTAATATAAATATTAATTAAAATGTCAATTAATATCAATATAAATTATAAAACCCCAATCACATAAAACAAGAGGGAAAGCAAAACAACAAGGGGGTACCTTTTAAGACAAAGTCAAGGGGGGTCCATAATGGCAAAACATGTCCACATGAATCTCATAATGACCCATAAACTTTATCATTACTGCATAAGAGGGTACATCAACAATGTGGTCATGTCCATCTTCATAGGCACTCCTAGGTCTCATGGACCATCTCGGGAGAGAGGAAGAGGATCACACATCAACACATCTTGGTATTTCACCAAGATCTACTTGGTCCAAGACCAGGTTGCCCCAGAACACATCTGGGGGCCCTAGACACATCTAGGGTCTTATCCACCAAGGTACAAGACCAAGGATCAACCCATGCATTAAATAAGGGTTCTCTGGAACACATCCAAGGGCCCTAGACTCATCTAGGGACTTACATCAACCACCAAGGAACATATCCAAGCATTGGGCAAGGATTCCCTGGAACACATCCAGGGGCCCTAGATACATCTAGGGACTTACATCAACCACCAAGGAACATATCCAAGGATCAATCCAAGCACCGGGCAAGGATTCCCTGGAACACATCCAAGAGCCCTAGACACATCTAAGGACTTACTGCTTGGTCCTAGACCAAGAACCCCAGTCATATACTGGGGGCCCTCACTGGGGTCTTTTGCCATGGCTCTCACTGCTTGGTTTCATACCAAGAAACCCCAAGAGTGTGCTGGGGGCCCTAGTCCTCAGCTAGGGTCTTATGCCATCCTCCAGGAGAATGGATCTTGCAGCTGCACTAATTTCAACAATTCTTTCCTTGCTGCTGATATAGGGTGCGGTCACTTGGATCTGGTTTTCCTCTTGCTGGTTTAAGGGGTGCGGCACCCTCTTGGACAGATCTTGCCAAGTTTGGCAGAGGCCCCCCTCCTCTCCTCCCTCTCTAGCTTGCCGCTGAGTTTGTTTACTGTTTGGGGTTGCTGATTGGGGTTTATAATGCTGCCGCCCTTCTCCTTCATGGTGCCATTATACTGCAGCCGCTGTTCTCTTTCTTCATCCTGATTACTACCACTACCTACCTACTGTTTTGCACCTGGTTGCTTCTGCTGTCCTACCTATGTTGCTGGACAGTTTTTATTAAGGCTGTAAGTGGCCCTTCTCTTGGACAGCGATGTCCTTACTTCAGTCTAGTTTCTATTGTTTGCTTGCTGACTAGTTTTCTGATATTTTCCCTAAGTCCTCTTTGGCAAAATCTGTTTCACAAGTCCATGATGAGATCTACCCTTGAGGGTTTGATCTATGATTCCTATAGCTTTTTCTGAGCATACAGAATGAGGATAACAGCAAGCTAATCAGGTAAATCCATTGCTTGTTTTTTGCTTATGTAATGTTTAGATCTGCTACTTGTTTGTGTTAAATATTCAATCTGTTTTTTGGTTTAATGTTTAGATCTTTTGTATTATTTCTGTAATTGCTTACATTAGAAATTTTGAATATACTGCTGATCTATATCTACTATATTGAATAAATTTAAAAAGAATATCTCTGTTCTAGTTTCCCTTAAATTCTAACACTGTGAGTAAGATTTGCACGTACAAAGTTGAAGAGTCATGCATCCTTGTGGTGGGATAAGTTGCAGTTGGATAAGCTGAGTGGTGGAAAAGAAAAGATTAAAAACTTCAATAGAATGGTAGCAAAGTCGAAGAGTAAATTTTTTCTAGTAGATTATGCTTTAAATCTGTTAAGATGATTGCAGAACCTTAATCAGTTGAAGATGATAGTGAAGGAGTACATTGAGGAGTTTTACAGACTTCCCATAAGGTCTGGCCATAGTGGAGAGCCCATAATCCATTGCCAGGTATGTGAATGGTTTGAATTTTTCTATTTAAGATGAATTTATTTTTTTGAATCTCTAGAGGCTTATCAATTAGCCTTAAGGATTGAGGAGAAGTTGATGAGGAAGCAACAAACTTATACGGGGAAAAGAGACCTAGGAATTGGAAGAGGACAATCAAAAGAAGAAGTTGAAGCAAGTTCCAGAACTGTATATTAGCTCGTTGGAAGGAAGAATGATGTTGAGAGAGGTAGAGGATCAGCTAGAGGAAGAGGTAGAGGATCAGCTATAGGAAGAGGTAGAGGTGGCAAGTTTGAAGGAATTTGTTTCCGATGTGGAGGTCATGGTCATAGGGCATATGGATGTCCTGAATTGCAGAATGAAGGAACAAGGATAGAATCAAGAACCCATATTGTCGAAGCAGTAAAATCAACAATAGTGCAAGAAGAAGTTGAAACAAAAATAGAGTGCGAAGAGAACCTAATGATGAAAAGATTATTGTTGCAGTGAGCGAAGAAAGTTTCCAAAGAACCCGAACATAGGAAGAACATCTACAAAACAAAATGTAAGGTAGAAGGTAAGTGTTGTACCTTAATTAATAATTATTGATGGAGGTAGTATTGAGAATTTGTTATCTAAGGAAGCACTCCAGAAATTAAATTTAAGTTGCATACCTTTCCCAAATGCATACAAGGTGTCATGGTTGTAGACGGGGCATAGGGTTATTGTGCAAGTGCAGTGTGAGATTGACTTCCATATTGGAGATTACAAAGACAAGACGCTGTGTGATATTATTCTGATGGATGCATGTCATATCTTATTAGGGAGACCATGGCGACATGATAGAAATGTTGTACATGATGGTAGGATATGTCACAGGGTTCGCCAAACTTCAATCTCAAGGTTTGAAATTTGGCGAACCTAAAAAAATTGAGGTTCATTGAGGTTCGTCGAACCTCATGGCTGTTGACTGATTCCACAGCTCAAGCTCGTAACCTCATGTCACAACTCAAGCTCGTAATCAATCCTTGCAGTTTCCATGTCCATTATAACGTTTTTTATGTTTATGGATGTTGATTTCTTACTATTTTATGTTATATTTCATTTTAAAGTTGATATGTATATATATAGAAAATGGATATAGATGAACCTAATGGTGAAACTCATCTGAGCCTCATTGAAAAATTCGAATTCGAATTGAACCTAATTGTTGCTGAACCTGAACCGTGTGACTTAGATGGTAGGAGAAATACCTACCTAGTGGAGAAGGATGGGAAGAAATTTAGGTTGCATCTGATAGCTGAACACGAAGAAACTAAAAGATTGATGTTGAGTCTAGTTCTGGCATGTGCTTAAAGAAGCGGTCGAGCCCATTGGACTAGAGTTGCCAAAGGAAGTAGGAAAGGTGATGGAGATAAACAAAGCCAATAAAGGGTGTGGTGCAAAGATTTTGGTGAAGTAGATCCCAGAAGTAGTGCAAGAGCAAACCAGCAATAGAGTGTTGCAGCAAAAGAATATTGAGAAGAGGAAGATGCCAGATGTTTCTAAGACACTTGCAATGAAGTCTGTTACCAACAACCATGAGGAGACTGAAGAAAAGGAGAAGGAAATTGATAACATGGTAAAAAATGAAGCAGTGGTAGAGCAGTGTTGGAGCAGGAGTTTGAAGGAGATGTGAATATTGGCAGAGGCAGATGTTCGTTTTGTTCACCAACCTTGTGAGCAAGATGCTCGCTCATTTTTCCTATGAGGGGAGTTTGATGCAGGAGCATCCTTGGATTTGAAAGCTACCTTGCATACATTTTGAATTCAGAGATAGTTTTAGTATTTGTTCATAAGCTTCCAGTAGAAGTCTACAGCCTTAACATGCCATTAACCCTTGGCATGCATTTTCCTAGAGTTGCCTAAAAATGTCCAAAATAGTGAATATGCCAGTTTGGCAGAATCGTATCTTTCACTTAATGATAGCTCTGGAGGAKCTGATAATGCGGGTTGGTAGATAACTTGGGATACTACAGCCTAGTACCCTTGGTTTTCTTCAAAAACTCATTTTTACCTACCTTGTGTGCATTTTAYAAAGTCCTGTCAGCCTTGTTTGCATTTCCCATGTAAAAGGGCAGATTTTTGATGTTTTGCAAAAACAAATGTTTTCTTGCTTGATCTTAGGATTCTCACCATATGGGCAGGTAAGTTATGTGTTGTAGAATGCTCAGCGACTTTTGGATTTCAATTTGGACCTTTCTACAAGCTTGGGTGTGCATTTTTCTGAATTGTTGAAAAGTGCTAAAAACACTGAAAGTGCCGATTTGACAGATCCACTGCGTGCATCTGGAGATTAGTTTGGAAAATCGGGCACATGGGTTTTGTAGGAAATATTGGACACTTCAGCTGGGTGCTTTCATATCTTCAGATTTCACCATAAATGCTCATGTATGGTATGGCATACATTTTCTTGAGCCATTTCAGTTAGATGTTTACTCTGCTTTTCTACAGATTTCAGATTTAAGCTACAGGAGGCATTTTCTCAGTTGTTGTGCATATCTAAGTGAAAACATATCATATGGCATGACACACATCACCCATGCTTCAGAACCCCTCATATGTGCATAATTTAAGCTGGGTGAGCATTTTCTTGTATTATGAAGACCAAGTTGCATAGTAGGCAAAACATGTAATTAATGAAAATTTTCTCTAGTGTAAAACAGCGAGGGTTTCCCAAATTTGTGAATAATGTGATCAATAGGTAGTTAAGGCAGTTGCCCTATTTCCTTTCTATTCATGTGACGTAATACACTATGGGATGGAGGAGAGATCAATGAAGATCTGATCATAAATTCGGAGGGGTAGATTGAAAGAGAGATATTAGAAAACTTCTGAGTCTGAGATGTAACACCAGATTTAGTTGAGAGGCTGGCTGTAGGTAAAGGTTTCTTCTTCTGATGTCGTAGATGAGTGGTTGCAGAGAGGAAAATAACTGCAGAGATTATAGTAAAGGCACAAAACATTAGCCATTGAAGACATTGAATAATGATTTCTAATTCTGTATAAATTGCTTCGGTATATATGCAAAATTCTAATGTCGTGTGTCATTGTGCACTCTGACTTGTAGACCCTAGGATTTGCATCATATGCTAAGTTGAAGGACTTTTTTATTATTTTTGTTCCTGAGAATGGTTGGTTGTTATCAGCTATCAACCTGTGTTAAAAATACATATTCTGAGCTCATCTGATTCAAGCGTTAGCACTGATATCAAATAATCATTTCTGCTACTGGGTTATCTTGCATTTGCAGAGCCACTGTTTCATGATCCATATGCTGGATGCTTTGTTGAACTGGAGCTTTATAAGGAAATCTCTTTAGATATCCATAATGTTTCGACAAACTCTTTGAACTATTATTGTCTTGCAACAAGGTTTATTGATGATAAACTGCTTGGTAATGTAAATATGCATAGCAGCGTGCGACAGGTATTTGTAAACAAAGTCTTCATTATATTTTTAGTCTTTTTAATCTGGTTGATTATCCATCTTATTTTTCTTTACTGAACTGGTGAGCAGCAATGCTCTGGTAGAAGAGAGAACTTATGTCTTGCAGATTGTCTTGTTGACAGATGGCATGGATACTCGGCCTTTCAGGTTGAAATGGCCACCTCTAACCATGCTATTTGACATATCCTTTGAGCCTGTCTTTCAGATGGCATCCAAGAAATTGAAAGGTAAACATATGTAGTATATCAAAGGAACTCTGCAATCGGTGTTTGAGGTCTGCTGCGTATGTCTTTTGCTGCTTTATTGTCTATGATACGAGGCTTTCAAATTAAAAACTGTATCAGTTTATGTTATTACCTGTTTCTGTAACATTAGGAATGGATTGCAATAAGAGCACAGTATTTTTTTAAAAGAAGCTTTTTTTTCTTCTGGTTTTTAGCATCTCTTATAGAATGGTAGACTGAGTAGCTTGTCTTGTTAACAGTCATATATTAGTCCACTTTTGATGAGTTTCATCATTCAAATATGGCCAGAAGTTGGAGTGAAAACATCAAGAAACTCTGTATTCCGACATATTCCTGCTGAATCATCAGACATACAAGAGAAGCTAAAAGGCATGGGTTATAGAGGTGATAGGCCCAGTATCTGGGCAATCCAGGTGATGGCTGAATTATTCAATTGATCCCAAGTAAAATGCTTTTTCTAGATAAATATGAATTGAAACCTGCTTTCGAGTATTGGCAACTTTCAAGCACAATGGTGTTTCAGATAGGTAATGTCTTTGTCTCATATTGTGCAGGGTTTTCATCCAATGAGTTCAGACAGATTTGAAGAGATCATTTATCAAATTAGCTGTCTAGCTATGAAAGACTGTCAACTTGTGGGAGAGATACCCCTTACTATTATCAATGCAGATTCTGGTGCAGAGGTGTTTATTGCATTTTTGTTTTTACAACCTACGCTATTAATTGGGCAGATAGTAACTGTCCAAACATGTTATTTGTCACTTCAGGACCATGCTAGAAAATGGATCGAGAAGGTTTTTAAACACAATGGTTTTTTGGTGGATTTCATTTCATACGAAGATGTTGCGAGGGACGTTTGTCAGAAACTCTTGATTGATGGTGGTCAGCATCTTGTGATGGTTGATGGTGGAGAATTGAGAAATGTTCTTTTTGTAGCTCAACAACAGCGCCTTTCTGACGATCAGGAATGACCTCCTCTTCATTTATGTTACTGTATTCTTAGGCCTGACGTTTGTGTCTGTGTGTGTGTGGGGGGGAGGTGTTTGACCTCCTGGAGTTGGTTTCACTCTGTTGACAGAGGGGCTTAACACATGTCTAATAAGCGAAATTGATTTAAGTGGATGTTAATAGGATACTATTTTTTTTTTAAATACATTGCTGGTCTTAGGTGGCACTATCTGTGGTTTAGATCATAATATGCTTTTTCATCTGTCTTAAATTATTCAGAAAGTAAAACTTTGTTAATGAGTTGTCAGAATAATCGATGGACATATAATCCGACCTTATAGGCATTAAATTATTGACAAAGTAAATTTCTAAGCTGAGTGTTAGTAAAGTTGAAATGAATGGTTGGTTTGATCAGACACAACTAAACCATTTCTTGTTTACGGAAAGTCTATGACTTACAACCTACAGGAGTGTCGCATCAGCTTTTTCCAGGGATGGTTTGTTGTTATGCTGATTTACATTGTATTGACTTTACAGCTAGAGTTTGTAAGAAGAGAGATGGATCTCGCAGAAGAAGCAGGAGATGAAGATGGTTTTGAAGACATGTACTAGGGAAAAACACTGATTTCCAAGTGGTAAGTTGGTTTCTCATTATTGTCTGAATGTTATAAAACCTTGTAAATTCTTAGTATTTTTTTACCAATCCCAGTTTGCTTTGGATAAAACTAAGTAATTGTGATTCTTGTTGTTCCATAACCAATAAAAATATCTATGTATATGTTTGTATCATCAATCCTGTACTTACAAGGAAGATCATATATGCATTGTTACGAGATTTGCTTACTGAGTTTGTTTTAAATTTGTATTGCAGCAGGAGTTCAGGGAGAAGATGAATCTTGAAAGAAGAAACAGAGATGGGGACCTTTTCTAAGGTATGGTATGGAAGTAGGAAGCTTATTATAAAATCCCTACTCATGTTGAGTAATTCTGATTCACCAAATGTTGCAATATGAGTTCCCGTCTCTACTTCCATCTTGCAAGTGGAGCCATTCCATTAATTCCTTAACATAGGATGTCTTCTGAAATTTGAAATTTAGTATTTCTTATCAACTTTCATGAAGCAAAACAAACTTTGAGATTTATAGCGAGATACAAATACTTTTCTACCGACTGCATTGACTATGCAGATATGTTCAAAGTGAGCATGGGCAAAGAGCGCTATCCTAGATGATAATTAATTTCCACCAAAAGGCAAATCTTTGAGAGTTAAAAGTTTTGCTGTCTATATTTCTGGGACTTTAGTGAATAAATTGAGCTGATGAAAGATGTTTTGGAATTGAAAATGTGAAAAGTACAACTGCTGCATCTGTAGCTGAACATTGAAGTACTTAATACAAAAGGATCATTCTAAGATAAATTCACTGTTATTACTTTAGCTATGCTGTTGATGAATGAAACTACTTTACATACTTCTCTATTTACAAATGCTTCATCTTATAGGATGGAAGCTACTTAAACTATTTCTTAGCTCATCTCTTGCACAATTGCGTACAAAATGTTATACGATAATATTATTAATGTCCACAAATGACCAAAATGGTAGGTCATTGGGGCTCAAAATTACATCATAGTGATAAGAAGTGGGGATGCAAAGTGCCTCCTCAAAGCTAGATAGTAGCTGTGGTGAAAGAAAATGTTGAAGAAAACTTGTAACAATGAAATCTTTCATTTAGGAAACAGTAAAACACATAAAAGGAACTAGAACAGCCACACAGAGAACACAAAGTTTATCCTGGAAATCCCACTCCTCTGGGAACAAAAACCACCAATACTTTTATTATTCAGCTAATGGTTCATGAAAACATTACATTGATTCTAATCTGGAGGCCGTACCAGTTGTATGGTTCCGTACAACTCCTCTTTCAGCTCGAGTTCTCCCCTAAACTGTCCCTCTCGGATGTACTCCTCACAACAGACCTCAACCAGATCGTAATGCAACAGTTTGGCCCTTACTCAGCCTCCCCAACTCAGTCGTACAGTCTGTACAGAGATGCTACGATTTATATGGTGGAAGAGCAAGGGGCTCGATCTCCTTGGCTGAGCACCTGTATTCCTTTCTCTTCAGTTGACTCTCACTTGGCTTGGACCCTGACTCAGCCTTCCTTGGCTGGTTCAACTTAACCTAGCCTTGATCTCAGTTGAAGCTGCCCACTATAACTCAGCTGGTTATTTTCTCTAGAGATGATTAGAAATGAGGCTCCCTTGGCCTATTATAAACCCTATCCTTTCTCTCATTTAATCCTGGCCCTTAGATCTTCTCCTCAAGATCTAGATCTGACGATGGGGACTTAATCAAGTGTTGAGACAACTCAAGTTACAATCAATGGTTGTAACTTAATCTCATGTTGACTTAAGTGATTCCCCACCATCACTAAGTTGTCTAGACATCATGGGCCCCCCTTCCACACTACTAGACACCCCTAGTGTGGAAGGTACCTGCCCGAGCTACAGTTTTCAAACACTTCCTCTTAACGAGGGAGGTACTAGCAATGGAGCTGCTGCTTCCATGGTCTACATCTCTGTCGATCTCTTCCTCTAAATTTGAGAGACATGCTCCCTCTAGATCTGTATACTCAGCCTCCACTGCGCTGTAGCTATTTCTACTTGTTGCATTGAAGCCATCTGAGTATTTCCACTCATCCAGCTGGGACCATCCCCACCAGATAGGTATACTAAGGAAGCCTCCTGCTCTCTCAGGAATGATCCAACTGATACTCTGCTCCTCCTGGAGCTGTAGATAGGTTGCCCCCACAGTCTGTACGGGCGATCCTCACTAATGCTTATCATCATAGGTGGTCTTGGACCCTGATTTGTGTCTCTTAGATTTGGTGCTCTAAAACATGGGATTGGTGTCTTCTAGATTTGGTGCTCTAAAACATGGGATTGGTGTCTCTTTGAGTAGGTGCTCAAAAGGAAGAATATTGGTGTTTTCTACAAAATTGTAACTTGAAACTTAAATATAAAGTTTGTATTTATTATATTTAAATTTTGTGTATTGTTCTTTCTTGTTGATCAATTGTTATGGTTAATAAATTTAAGAATTGGTTAAAATTGTGAAAAATGAACCAATACTGGTTCACCCCCCCCTCTCAGTATTGAACATCATTTCAACAATTGGTATCAGAGCAGGTTCCTTCACCACATTCTAACCACTTGAAGGAAGATCTTGATAAATCACTATGGATCAACAAGGAATGTCCTCTAATAGAGCACCATTATTCAAATGACATGATTATGCATTTTGGAGTATAAGGATGAAAAGTTGTATGATGGATCTTGGATGTGATGTTTGGCTATCTGTGGTAAATGGTTACACTACACCAATTATTGCACCCTCAGATGCTGTTGCAAAGAAAATATGCCATGACAATTCAAGGGTTGTTAATGCAAATTCTGGGTGGATTAGCGAATCCTATATTTGTAAAAGTAATGCATTATATATCATCAAAGGAAATTTGGGACAAACTGAAAATCATCTATGAAGGAAATGGAAAAGTCAAGCAAGCAAAACTTCAAACTTGTAGAGGGCAATTTGAGAATCTAAAAATGAAAGAAGAAGAAAGCATTGCAGAATATCTTCAAAGAGTGGATGAAATTGTCAATTCAATCAGAGTACTGGGAGAGGATTTAGATGAAAAAATTATTGTTCAAAAGGTACTGAGATCATTACCAATGAGATATGATTCCAAAGTGTCTACCCTGGAGGATCGTGGAAACCTTGATAAACTTACAATTGATGAACTTCATGGGATTCTCATAGACTATGAAATGAGAACAGGGCAAGAAAATCCATCAAAAGGGGAAGCAACCTTTAAACCTTCAAAAACAAAGAACCATGAACATGTATGATATGAAAGTCACTCAGACATATCAGATGAAGAAGAGGCTAACTTCATAAGGAAACTCAAGAAAGGGTCTACAGATACAAAGTGAAGTTACCTTTCAAATGTTTCAACTGTGGAAAAATTGTACACTTTGCTAATAAATGTCCCTATCCAAAACAAGAGGATAGTAATGATGAAGAAGCTTATAACCAGAAATACCATAAAAGGGATGAATCCCAATACAAAAATAAATTCTACAAGAAAAAGAAAAACTTTTACTCCAAAGAAGACAACAGTTTATCTGACATGAGTGAAGATGAGGAGACATAGCTTCTATTTCTGGGCATAGAAACTCAAAACAAAGATGAAGGAAACTCTGAACTTGAAAGAGAAGTAGACCTTGAAGAAGAACTTATTAGTGCTCTT
This sequence comes from Picea engelmannii, assembly GCA_009831015.1. NCBI lineage: Eukaryota > Viridiplantae > Streptophyta > Pinopsida > Pinales > Pinaceae > Picea > Picea engelmannii. Next base: position 181,237 of record ML795609.1, on the reverse strand, counting down.
TAAGAACTGATAAAATATAAAAAGAAGAATAAATAATTAAGAGAACAACTACTAGAATATGAAGAAGTACACAAATCAAGAGAAAATAAAGTTTCAAAAACTATCAAGAAAACAGTGCAAATCATTATTGACTTGAAGACTGAACTCCAAGAAGCCAAAAGAACCAAAGAGGTCATAAGAAAACAACTCAGTGAAAAACAACAACATTGTGAAAAGCTAGAGGCTGAAATTGTCCTTCTAAAAAGGGAACTTGAGAAAGAACAGAAACAATCAAGATTTGAAAATAGTTCAAAAATATTGGACGACATTCTTCACAATCAAAGATCATCAAACAATAATACAGGAATGGGTTACGATCAAGAGAAATCCAATAAATGATCAAACTCTACATCACATGAAACTAATCAAATTCCTAACAGTTATGCAACTGCCTTTCAAAGCTCCTTCAAAAATAAAGAAGACAAGATAAAGATTGATTCAAATCAATAGAAATCTTCTCTCCCTACAAAATAAAATGAATAAAATGAATAAAATGATGAACTCCCAAAACAGTGGTGATGATGATCAACCAATAGAATTGAGCGATGAAGATCTTGAAAGGTTTTCAATTTTATTTTGATGATCTACTAAACTCCCCCTCAACAGAAAATATGAACAAAAGGAAGGAATGGATTGAAGGATTGTCTGCAATCTCAATATCATGAATTGATTGTGAAGCAAATCTTGATAACAAATTTGACCATTCCTTTCAAAATTGTTGGGAATTACAAACTGATGTCAATGGAAGACACTTCAGAACTTGTTTGATATGAATAATCAATGAAGGCCTTGAGGACTATTCAAAATCAACAATTAATATTTTGGTATGACAAACTCCTTGAAATATGTCCATAAAGATGAATGAACAACTTGAACTATGATGAAATCTTTAGCAATAGGATCAAACTTAAAAGGACTATCAACCTTGACTATCAACATTGTTAAGTCACATAAAGCAACCAACACTCTCTTTGATTATAACATTCCCAAAAGAATAAGAAACTTATGAAGAGGACTCTTACAACCAACAACAAGAGGTTATTGAGAAAATATCATGGTTTGAGGAGCTACAGGAGTGACATCACATTTACTTCCATTTGAGAAAAAATATGAGCATGAACAAGATCTAAATGTGAAGGAGATAGATATGATTGTATGGGCATAGAGTCATATCACTATTTGAGACAACAAAAAAAATGAAGAGGCTTTTTGGGTTAAAAATGAGTGAATAAATTGACTAGCATCATGAAGAAATTGTGAGCAATCTAAAAGGAAATGAAGATAGTTCTTGAGCAACATTTGTATAAATCTTGGCACACTCTTGAAGGAAGCTAAAGGGAAACATAATTAAAAGATATCTAGTGCATCATTAAAGCAACATGATTAGAAAAGGATTATAGATTAAAGTATCATGGAAGAATAAAACATGTCTTGAGTATTTGAGACAACATTACAACAACAAATGAAAGGACCATGGTAGAAGGTCCATTTTCTCTTGAAAAAGATTGATTATCTAAAATTAACAGTCAAAGAGGGAGAATTGTTGACAGGGGAGTTGCAAAATATTAGAAGGAATTTCCTTTTCCATTGATGTCAAAGTGGGAGAGATAAACAATAAAACAAGTCCAAAAAACAAAGCATGAAGATAGGGGGAGTCATCTCAAAGGACTCAAAAGGAATACAATACACATTCACAGGGAAAGAAAGATTGTTTTACTAAGTTTCCATCAATGGCAAAGGGTGATATTGTTGGAAATTTGGTTCTCATTGATGTCAACCTTGACAAAGAGGTGAAGTGCAATTGATTGACTAGTTTAAAGAGAAGCATTGTTAATGTGCCATGATGAGATGTATTAATGTCAACAAAGGTTTGAAGGAATGATGAAATAACATATCAAGTAAACAAGAATAGATGAACCTTGCATGAATATGTCAAATGTTGAGAAAATGTGTAACAACATTGTGAAGTGTTGAAGTGACATGAAGTGTTGTGTAACTACCTCTGAAATAACAATACTTATAAAGCTCACACATGAAGTCATCCTCCCTCCTCCTTACTGTTAGCACTCTGTAAATTTGTTTCGCTGAGAAACAAATGACAGAGGTAACCTACATACCAACTTTAAGACTGGAAACTATCCTTTCTAACCTAGAGAGGGCTCTCTCTGAGACTTATTATCTAACAGATAATGGCTTTGAATTGTCGGCTAGATTTATTGTGTTTGTGAAATGTTTTTGGTTTCGCTGGCAAGGAAATATAGAACCTTGGGCCATGGAGTCAACTTCCTGAAAGCGAGAGAAATTAATGACTTGGTAGATGAAACTTTGAGAGGATAAAGGCTAAGCAGGCAATGGTCTTTCAGTTCAAATGTCATTGTGTGGGGCGAAAGAAAGAGTACATAAAGCAACTCAAAGCACCATTGAAGATGAATTCTAAATTACTTAGAAGAAAACATAGAGTTTAAAACATAGAGTTTAAATGCTGAAGTCTAAAACACTGCGCGATGAATTCTAGACTTATTAAACGTTCCAATTTAAACAAAGGAAATGCATGAATATACAGAAAACATGAAGTACATACATAGATGGAATCACAGTACATCAAACCACCACCATTAGAATCTTTTTGTCAAAGCCTTAGGACTTATGCATTATATTTCAATCAGGTTCAAAGATTACTTTTAATAGTCTACTTCCTACACTACTTTTCCAACTCGGCTTACATTGAAATGATAGAATATATAGCAAAAATTGCGCCCCTTGGGCAACTATGCCTCATACTACTTCTAGAATTTCGGTTCCGATTATTTCCTGCCAGATGACCTTTTGAATAGAGTTTACTAAAAATGGAAACTCGACTGCACCCAGTCATGTCATAACCGACGTCTTCGTCATGATCGTTTAGTTATCAGTAAAATTCAATCATTAGGAGGTGATGCATCGGTGTTTCTCCTTTGAGTGGTTATCCAAATGATCAAGCGCACTGTCAGAAACTCCGCCACCCAACGTAACAAGCTCTGGTTGTTGCCGCACGATCACTGGCTGTAGTTGTTAGAATATAATGGATGTGCTTGTTTTACCATCGACAATAATAGGCCGAAGCCACCCTTCGAGCACCTTAACCTTGACATAGAATTACTCCAGAAGCAAACCCTAGGCTAGATAGTCAAACAAATGGTAGCGCACCTTTCCCCAAGGATAGCGCACCAAACAAGAGCTGATCAGATAGTCCAAACCATAATCAAGAGATAGTCCGAGCCAAAATCGAAATCTGCTAGCTGCAGCAGCTGCAACGACAACTCTCCTCCAAACTTGCGCACAAACTGGGCAACTACAGTGCGCACAAGTGCTACTTTGCAGTTCTGAGAATGCCTGCTAGAATGAAGATTGGCCTCCTGTATTTATACTAATTCTGGCTAACTACCTGGGCCGACTTCTCATTCTGGGTGCCTATTTACTTAGTATATAATATTTCTTTTGGCCGACTTCTTCTCTTGGAGGCTAATAACCTAATACAAATTATCCTCCTGAGCCGACTTGTCTTCTAGGGTTATTAGCCAACTCATTAGGGTTTCTTTTTGCTTCCTAGAATATTCTATTCTCGTTAGGTTTACACGTGGAGGTAAATACCTCCTGCAGCTACCATAATATCAACACTCCCTCCTAGCTAGGGAGGTATTACAGGTAATGGTCTTGAGCACAAACATACCATTCACCCGGTAGCATCAACATAGTTGTATAGACTATCTCATGACTAGATCATGAGCACCATCAGTGTCATCAGCTACATCATTTCTCGAAACCATACTCCATCTGAGTAATTAGACATGATGCTGGATAAGTCACTTACACCATAGAGTGACACAAGAGTCATTCTTCTAATCTGGACGTATGTCCTAGAAGAATAAATGTCCTGAACCATTTTCCGTCTGGGAAATCTCTGTCCATTGATCATCCATCTAGCTGATAATCATTTTCAACACTGATGATAGTCCTTGGAACAATATCATTCAATAGAACACAATTGTGTCTATCCATAGTAGTACACAACTACAATCCAGTGGTACACTACCACACCAAGTAGCACACAGGTACTTGATCAGTGATGTATAGTCACAAACAGTGGAACACATCCACCACAATAGTATACATCTACTGTCTAGAGACATATAGTCTTCATAACAATCATCTAATATCAACTTGCACAAAAACAATGTTATGATATAAACTGAATCATCTGGGCCATTCTTCCACTCACATCTGTGAGATCTTGGAAGAGCATCTGCCCTTAGAAGGTTAAACATCAATGATGAGCTATCTGGACTATTCTTCTCAAGCAAGGAAGAATAACTGCCCTGATTTCTAAGCCTGGACCATTCCTCCGACACTACAGAAAGTGTAACCTGGAGATAATGAGTCTGCCCTAAGGAATATCTGTCCCTGATTGTTGAACCTGGACCATTCCTCCGGCACCAAACAAAGTGCAACCTGGAGAGAATGAATCTGCCCTAATGAATGGTTGTTCGGACCATTTCCAAAGGAAATGATTGTCCTGCACCAACCTCCAAAACAAACCATTCCCCATGTTAACCACAATGGGAAATCGTTGTCCAGCGAGGTGCGCCAGTCTTCTTGAGTAACCCTCAAGAAGAGAGACTTCCCTAGACCATTCCCCATGTTAACCACAATGGGAAATCATTGTCTATGGTACATCAACAATCCATCGAACCATTTTCATTACGAAAAGGATCGTTTGATCTGGACCATTTTCCGAACTGGAAAATCCCTGTCTGTCAAAAATCTCAAACCACTTTCCGAACTGGAAAGGAACTGCTCATCCTTGACCATTTTTCGTACTGAAAAATGACTGCCCATAAATCAATAACACATCAGTGCTCCCTCCCAACCTGGGAGTCATCTTTTCCTTTTTCAATAAGGAAGTCATCTCCACGAGCTCCAACTTGAGTACGCAAACTCTTTCATCTTCGACATAAGATTTACCAAAATGCCTGCTTATCTGCTCATCCGTGGAGATATATATAGGAGAACCACTTTTTCCTTTCTGGACTTCATCACAGAGAATGTAATGCTTGATCTCAAATGTACTTCGGTTTTCTGGAACACTTGTTTTCTCTGAAGGCTTCATATAACTCTGATCAATAAAGTATATCATTGTTGGATTCCTCTTTGGTTCCTACTGGCTCACAACATCGTGGCAAGGGTCAAACTGGAACATATCCAAGTGGTACTTCTTTGGCCATCATGGGAGTTTGTCATGGATTAGCGATCCATCATCCTGAGCTTCTGAGTAACCATTCTGATACAATATCTCTGTTATAGAAAATCTTCACCATGCTTCTGTTGTGCATTGGAGGTTCTCCACCAAGTTGTCTTCTTCCATATGCATACAAGGGTCTCTTTCTAGTATGCCTCAAAGCCTTGAGGTTGCTCTTCATACGCTCTTTGTTCAATTGCTCTGGAGAACAGTCTTTGCATTCATCTGATGTAGAACTCCAACCCATGGATATTGCAGATGCTATAATGACTCATGTGGAGGTATGTCTGGTTTACTGGAACAAGTAATCATCATAGTCTTCTCCCTCCATATGGGAAAACCTCTAGTTCTGGATCTTGCAATGCTTGCATTCATATACATTGTTCTTCATCACAACTTCCAGTTCCTTTGCTTGATTGCTTTGAGTGAGTTCATATCAGGCTGGTAATCTTGTGATTCTCAATATAATGACTGGTTGTTCTGGCTTCTCTTTCTTTCTTGGAATTTTCATGTTCTTCCTCACGTTTTTCTTTAGCTCTTGGGTCCATGGAGTTTTTTATAGATTCCATGCCCTAAAGATTCCACTACTTCCTTTCATCATAGGATCATGGATGTGGATGGACAACCAGTGATAATTTAAGGATTCTTTTCGAAAAAGACTTCTTCTACGGTCGAACTGAACACATACTGTTTTTCATGGTTGCTACCATGGATATATACTTCATCATCTTCAATGGATCATAGGATTAACTCCCTCCTAATCCTTGCTTCATGTATGAGTGCATGTTTTTCTTTTGGAAATATATAATCGGCTCCCTCCATCTAACAGAGTCCACGCTTCCGTCTACATCCTTTTTGTCTTCTGCAAAGTGTCATAAGTCTTTCTCCAATTTCCTCTTGATTGCTGACTTCTTTCTGTCTTTGCTTCTTCTAAGTTTCTTCAAGATTGATTCTGATTTCGGCTTATCTTGTAATAGCTTCCACATGATTTGTTTGATGTATTTCATCCTTTCATGTGTATTATCTGACTTGTATAATGATAACAATACTTATCTTTTTGTTCTTCCATAGGTATAGTTCTTCTTGGAACATATTATAGATATACAAGATATGTACAGAGACTATGCAAACAAGATATGTACAAGAACTAAGAAGAGTATTGTTACCTTGTCTTTAGAGGAATAAGTTTGTTTCATCCTACTTAGTCTTCTTTGAAGGTTCCTTTTCTTTGGCAACTGATGCTTCATGTGTTTCCTTCCTTTTCTTTAACTCGAGACAATGATTCTTGTAGTGACCATACTTTCAACAGTTGAAGCATTGTATTTCTGACATATCTTTCTCTTGATTTGGCTTCTTCCTGGAGCCAAACTTCCTTTTGTTCCTGAAATCCTTGAACCTTGTTGTGAAGGCTTGATCATCGTACTTCTTTTGGGGTTTCTGTTTTGCATTGATCCTTGATTCTTCTTGAGCATAGCAAGTCCAAAGTTCTTCGAATGTAGGATACTCCTTCCTTGTGTTCATGCTTTTGGCAAATGCATCCCATGTCTTGGGAAGACCATTGAGTACTATGTTTACCGATTCCTTCTCTGAAATGATTTATTCAATAGCTTGTAGTTTATCTCTTAACTGAGAGATCCTCACAAAGTATGATGTTATGCTGTCATCATCATTCACCTTCATGTCATGGAGCTCATTCTTTAGACTCATTACTTGTCCAATGTTTATGATTGAGAAGAGGTTTGTTAGGGCATCGTACATCTTCTTCGATGAGTCAAGATGAGAGATGTAGGGTATCAAGTGATCTTTTATAGATTCCACTATGATACTCATGACATTGATGTCACCGTCTTTGAACTTCTCCATAACTGTAACGTTCTACGGTTCCTTCTCTTTTCCTTCTTCAAACTCTCGTTTCACGATCTTTCAATCCTTGTCTTCCACGCTCTGAAGTTAGAAGCTCCATCTAACTTGTTTTTTGACTTCATAGAGTAAGTCATGGCTGCCTTGGTCAACCCTAGATTTGACCAAAACCTCAAACTTGACGTCTTGGCTTGTTGAGAGTACCAGGAGATGCGCTAGGCTAGGGCGCATTGGTCTATCCGGAAATTAGGTCAATCCCTTCACTTAAGGTGCCTCAACGAGAGGATTAGGGTTTTTGTAATTGCACTTGCTAATAACCCTATCAACAATGCTTTTGGTGACAACTCCTGCTAGAAACCCTAGCGGTAGTTCTTCAACGAGCTTAATATCCTTATGGCTATGCTTCCTTCTAGTGGTTAGACTGAATGAAGGAGGCGTGGGCCCATAACCTGTTAGAATATAATGGATGTGCTCGTTTTACCATCGATAATATCACTATTGCCACCCAACCATAGGCCGAAGCCACCCTCTGAGCACCTTAACCTTGACAGAGAATTACTCCAGAAGCAAACCCTAGGCTAGATAGCCAAACAAAGGGTAGCACACCTTTCCCCAAGGATAGCACATCAAACAAGTGCTGATCAGATAGTCCAAACCATAATCAAGAGATAGTCCAAGCCAAAACCGAAATCTGCTAGCTGCAACAACTGTAACGACAACTCTCCTCCAAACTTGCGCACAAACTGGGCAACTGCATTGCGCACAACTGTTTCTCTGCAGTTCTGAGAATGCCTGCCAGAATGAAGACTGGCCTCCTGTATTTATACTAATTCTGGCTAATTGCCTGGGCCGACTTCTCATTCTGGGTGCCTATTTACTTAGTATATAATATTTCTTCTGGTCGAATTCTTCTCTTGGAGGCTAATAACCTAATACAAATTATCCTCTTGAGCCGACTTGTCTTCTAGGGTTATTAGCCAACTCATTAGGGTTTCTTCTTGCTTCCTAGAATATTCTATTTTCGTTAGGTTTACACGTGGAGGTAAATACCTCCCGCAACTACCATAATATCAACAGTAGTATGCATGTGGCGAGTTGGTGGGGAAGATGTCTGTTGGCTGTCGCTCGTTCTTTCCAGGTGGTGACGAAGGTCGGGGGACCACACATCTCCTCCAAAATTGTCACGCGTTTCAACTACACTTGTCCTTTTCAATAGGTGGGTTTACAACATCTGCGTGACGAATATCCACCGCGCGGGTGCCCGTCAGATTTCTTGTTTCTCGGCAGAAAACAAGACACGAGGGGAGAAAAATTTCGTGCCATGTTCAAAAGGACAAAAATGGGGTCATGTCAATCATGCCTCTGGCCTCACCTGCAATCTTAATACTCTGAGTGTTTTCCTAAGAGACCAGTTTCGTCTTTTCAGATTCTTCACTTGTCTCCACAAGACCACATTCCCTTTTAGCTTTGTTTGAGTGCTAGAAAGAGCCGCGTAGACGTTATGCATGGCCGATCCACATTCCTTGAAGTGCTCCACGATTCTTTCTTATGACATCCTCTGTTCCTCACACAACTGAATCATTACATCTTGCGCTTCTCTAAGCTGTCTTTTGAGCCAATTTGCATTCCCTTCTCGACTCTGCGACGTCGTCGTTTCGACAATCTTTTCTGCTAACTGTTTTCTCAATTCTCTGTTCTCCTGATACAATTCGGCAATAGCGATCTGCGCTTGCTTTAGCTGCTATGACGGCTCCTGAACCTCCATGTTTTTAGTGCCCGACCTTCTCCATCTTTCACTAATTCCCCTACTTGAACCTTCAACAAGTTCTAGCCGAACAACATGCATGAGTAACTTCTCAACAACAGATTGGGTGAGCGGTTTGCTGGGAGCTTGGGTCTCCTCGGGCTTCTTGATCAACCTCGACCTGCCTCTTTTCCGGGGTGCTAGTTGTTGGGATGACGAGTCTTCTATTGCCTTTCCTTTTCTTGCGGCCTCTTCCATTCTGGCCCCCATGCTGCGAAATGTTGTTTCCCCTGTGGGTAAAAGGAAGTCTCCTTTGGGGTCCCTCGGAATGTCGGCTGAAATTAGAAACGAATCCCAGTCTTTGTCCAACCGTCTCAATTTCTCAGCTACCAACAACTTGATTAATGATATATGGAATAAGTTCTTCCTCGACTAGTCAACTTTGGCCAGCCTGGACGCTGTCCGCCATCTTTTCTAGGCTTCGATGCAAGAAGAAAGGTAAGTTCAAAGGCCTTTTCCCTGTGAAATGCATCGACAACTGATGTGATGTGGGTATATTATGTCAGACCATCTTTCACAGGTGAAATACCTTCTAATCACCTTTAGGAGCTTATGGAAAGGCTCTTGGAGATACCGACTTAGAATGCTCGCTCCGACTTTCCCATTCAGGAAGTTTGGCTTGATAAAGTCTTCAAAGCATAATATGTCTAAAGGCATGCCCTTAGAGCACCTTTCACCGCATAGAGGGATCTCCGTCGCAGTTGACAGAGTTTCCTGCGTCACCCAGAATGTGATTCTCGCTGTTATAACCTAGGTCTGCACCCCAATCCTTTTCCCTCCTTTACCCTATCCATCCATTAATTCTGAGTTTTGTGGTTGCTCTCTTAACTTATCCTCCACTGTTTAATTATTCAACTTCATGGCCTCTGTTTGTCGTTGCTTATTTGCACCGTCTGTTTGCTTTCTTGAAAAGGATCACATGTTCTGGTCTGAGTTTCAAAGACTCGTCATCATATTCGCCCCTAACGAAGCATAGAGCAGGTCCATCGAGTCTTTTGTGTGTGCACATGAGATATCCATGTTCGACAAATCCATTGAAAGCTCAGTAAGCTTCCGCGGAAGCTAGCAGCCAATCAGGGCAGACCATGTCAAACTCGAAATACACGCAAACAACAGGTTGACATGATCGACAGTGAAGATCCGACGTTAATGCAAGATCGACGGTTCCCACGGTATTCGGGGTTTCATATGTGGAGAAAAGACTTTTTGTCGCGGAGTGCCTAACTCCCACGCTAATCCATATCGACAACATCCCCATCCTCCAGACGAATGGTCCTTGTTGCATTTTGAACCCCCCGACCGTCCTACCTTTAACGGGGGAGGGGGGTCCAGAATGGCGGTTTCCCTGTCGCGAGCCCTACCTAACGTGGTGACCCCTCAGGATTTCGGACCCCCCCCCTCTCCAAACTACTTACCGCCTACCCCCCCTCCGGAATCCTGTCGGATTGCCTCTTAATACCGCTCCTCTCACCACCCGACACTTGTCCTCCACTCACACTCCCATCACCTCCCACGTATCTTTCTCACCTTTCATTACATTACACCTGTCTTCCACCGCCCGATATCGTCTACCTCTCCGCATCTAACCCGCCTCTCACCACACACCACCTATCAACCTTCTGCCCAGATCGTAGATCGCGACCATATCAACAACCACGGTTCATTTCTGTGCCATAACATGCTCGGGCGTTAAAACCCTTGAGCGGGATGAAATCTAAACCATGATATCGTAGGGGAGCTACGTGACATCTTATAGGGGATTTCGGGCCCAAAGACGGTGTGGACCCAAACCACCCTCGACAACTCCCGAAATCACGTGCTTATATGATGTCAGGTCACCACGTCACTTCCACTCACATTCTTGATTCCTCTCTCCAGGTCATTTGCATCCATGTCATCCACCTCCACTAACACCCTTCCCCTATTGGGTGGTCACTTCCGCACACTCCAGTTCACGACCAGTTATGTCTTCTCCATGTCCGCTTGACTGACAACAGTACAAGTAGCAGTTAGCGGGGCCAACACAGGGTGTTTTAGCTGTCGAAAGTTCAGTAAAGCAATAGATAAGGCAAAGATCTGCCCATGCTACCGGTCACCTCCAGAGACCTCAAACAGTTCCCAGGCATGTCAGAGCTCGATACAGAGTTCCGTTCTATCACTCCAAGTCCTATTTCTGCCAATTCAGTTCCTCCAACGCATGCATCAGTTCTGTCTTAGAGACAATAGTAGTTTTTACTCGATCAATTCCAACATTTTCTTAGATTAGATTAAAGAGTGGTCTTCTGTGTGTGATAAGAACCACTTTTGTTGATCAAGTCCAGTGTGAAGTTCACACGCTGTATTCCATGCAATATCAGTTAGATTAATGAGTCTGTTCTACAAACAGTTACCTAAAATTAGGTCTCAAGCCCCTAAGGACCAGAACCTCTGCAACTTTGTTAAATAGGGGGTCTTTGAATGTTTTAAGGGGTGAGAAGTTTTTGGGAAGGAAAGTAGAAGCAACAAAAGAATTGGACCTGCTTAATTAATTGTAAAGTTTTCTACTTGGTGAATATATGTTGATGACAATTGTGTTTCTTACTCAAATCTTTATGTGTTGATTCTTACCTTGAATGCATATTTTTTGATGTGTGCAATGTACATTTTCTTACTCTTTCAACTATTGTTTTAGTTTATCTTTTGCTGATTATGCAACCTGTTATACAACTATTGTTCAGTGAAAGATCCACTATTTTGCAACCTGTTGAATGATTTGCATCTAGATATTTGTCTAGGTCTTGAGATATTATCTTAAGTCTTAGTTTCTGCACAACAAGTGGTTCATTGCATTGTTTGTTGTTGTTGTTTATGTGTATCTTTTCATACCTTCATTTGTCACTTAATACTCATACCATTAGCAAATGAAAACCTACTTTTACACTATGTGTCTTGCCCTACCAGAGTACCATCCTTGAAAACCTATCCTTAAGCTTACCAACAAAACCAACGTATAAAGGAATAATCATTCCAAATTGATAGGTGGCCTAGCTTTTCCCTTTAGCAGTCATGTGTAGACCTTAGGACCAACACTCACAATGGTCGTGTATAACCCATTAAACCTGAGAGTGAACTGTTCAACCAACTTCACATTGTATCCTTTGATCTTCTCACAATAGCACATATATCCGACCTATTCAAAAGATGCCCTGATATTCAGATATTCATTGATTAATGCCAAGTCCCGAGGTTTGGGCCTCACGGATCTGCCACTTCGCGCCTTCTTCCTTATGTCTTGGGATGTTGTCATGATGCAAATGTGTATTTGTTTCGAGTGTGCGGTAATGAATGATAACACCCTCTTTGCGTGGAAAATGGAGAATGATATACTTCGCAGAGACCTATCGGAATGGAAGTGACAACAACTTTGCGCGACAAGCAAAAACAACTCTCGGATTTCACTACGCGACTGCCAGGTGCTATGAAAACTTTAGGCCCAGAAGGAGATCGACGCTGTGATAAACAACAATGGTAGGCTCGTCACAGTAGGGAAGTGCGACAAAAAATCCTGGCGTGGTGGCAAGGCGCTGAGATACTTGTAGCGAGACACAAAATTTGGACGTGGAAAGAAGTTCAACGTGACATGAAAGAACTCCAACAAAGAGAGGCTGACTGCAAGAAGAACTATCATTCGGTGCACTAGATCGCATCGAACTCCAACATGCTTCAAACCATGACTACAAACGAAGGAGACACGATAATTTGAATGAACATACTCACAACACAACTGATGACAATCGACTTTCCCATAGCGAAAGGACCCAGGACTTGCAGAAAAAATCACAAACAATGCACAAACTAGGAAGGTAAAGGAGAAACACGCAAGGCGACTAGTCTTTATACTTGAACGTGCGAGGGATGGAATCATGGCAGAGGACGATAAATCCATGGTGACGAGAATTTGGAAGCAGGCTGAATATTTGCGCAACAAATTCGTGCGATGGGTACACTTTGAAGTGTGCAAAGTATAGATGATAAGAGCTGCAGAGTACACGTGATATGAGAGCCATGATTTCTTAACCTTTCTGACTTCATAATTAGGTGATGATGGTCGTTATATCTGTCGATGTGACCTTTATTCCAACAACTTGCCTCGATCTCTGGCACGTAAATTCCCTCTTTCTGACAGGACTCGATCTTTTGGGAAAAAGACATTTACAAGTCACACATGACTAATTAAGATGCCCTTTCCTGACTCCAAGGGCCAGACCCACCACTTGCTGACTTCAACCCATTCGTTATTCAATACCTGACTTCACAGGGTTCAACACATGAGCTACGACTCATCTAGGATTGACTCTAATTGAAAAAATTACGGTGCTAACATTTGGCTCCAATGGGGATGTTATCTTCTCGGTGAGGTGGCAAAGAACAGTAGATCAAGTGCTTGACCATTGGGCTTTATTTGATTTGTAGACTCTAAAACAACGAAAAAGAATCATCCCAGACCTTCTTGACACAGTCACGACCAAACTTAGCATAAACTTAGGGTCTTCACTTTGGGCTTTAATTTTCTGCTGACTACTGACTCGAAACACCTTCTTTGAAAACATAAAAATGGCTATTTACAATGACATAACAAAATGAAAAAGACTTACTAAACCAGATAATGTTTAAGGAATCTTCCATTCACAGGTCCCCCATCGGTGAGCTCTCCATTAAGCTCTTGTAGCAAATATGCGTTGTTCCCATGATACGCGACAATCCTGAAAGGCCCCATCCAAAGATGATCAAAATTTCCGTGTTTCCCTTTGTCTTCGTTCCTCGCGTCCCACTTCAGTACCAAATCATTTACCTTGAAATCCTCTTGCTTAGTCTGTTTATTGAAAATCTTCTTCATTCTGTCTTGGTGAAGCTATGATTGGTTGAAAACTTGTTCCCTCATTTGTTGCGCATGAACCAATTGGTTTATCCTCCTTTGAGCGTCGTTTGGTTCGGCTTCTTGTTCTTGCAACAATCTCCTGACTGACAATCCCGATGAGGTGGGGAAAACTGCCTCGGTGCCATATACAATTTGGAAAGACGATGTGGAGATGGACTTTTTGGTAGTGATTATGTCAACCCGTAGCACGTAGATAAGCTTTTTGTGCCAAACCTTCTTGTTGTCCCGCAGGAGTTTCTTAATAATCCTAGTTAAACTCTTGTTAGATGATTCCGCCAATCCATTACCCCGTGGGTAATAAGCTGTAGAATGTCCCAGGGTTATGTTGTAATTGTTACAAAACTTCTCCATCTTCTTAGACTTGAACGCCACTACATTGTCCGTGATGATTTTCACTGGGCAACCAAATCTAGACAGGATATTGGTCTCTAAAAATTGAATGATAACTGTGTCAGTAGCTTTCCTTGTGGAGACCACTTCAATCCATTTGGCGAAGTAGATCGTGGACGTTAGTATCCATCTATGTTGAGCTGAAGATGGCAGATGAATCTCTCCTATAAAATCTAGACCCCATTGCATAAATGGTGCTTAGACAGAGATAGGATTTAAAGGCAGGGGTTACAGCTTTCTTTTCCCATCAAATATCTGGCATTCGTGGCAATTGGAAACTTCCTTGTATACATCCGCAAAAACACTGGGCCAATAGAATCCCGACCTCAAGATTTTTTGCACGGCGGTCTTTTAGTAATGATGCCCCCCCGCAGTCTCCTTTGTGGAACTCCTTGATAACTTGTTTTGTGTCTCCCTCCAACAAACAATTCAGCAAGGTCCCTCCTCGATCCTTCCAATACAGAGAGTTGTCCAAGATGCAAAACTTAGCCGCTTTCAACTTCAAAAATCTGGCTTTGTTTTTTCTCAACCCCAGAGGAGCTTACAAATTCCTTAACACGTAAATAATGTCAGCGTACCAAGGCGAATCGATGAATTTCTGAGATACCTGCGTGACCGTTTCTTCTTGTGGATTCTTCGACAGATCAATGATGAAATTTATTCCCAAAACATCACAGTTCGACTGGGCCATCAATTTTGCAAGCCCTTGACCCTTAATCATCTTTGTAGGTTTGATTTCGAGGTCATATTCCAACATGACTGGGATCCATTTACCCCTTCTCCCTTCAGGATCAAGCCGAGTCAGGATATCCTTGATGGAATTGCTAGGCACATAAGCAATGATGCGAGAATGCAGTATATAAGTCCTGAATTCCTTGAGTGCCTTCACCAAGACATATGCTTGTTTTACCATGATATCATACCTTAGTGGGGAGTCTCTCAATGTCTTGCTGAAATAGGCTATAGGCTTTTCGAAATTATGCTCATTCTTTTGTAACAAGATGCTAGTGATGGTATGTTTTGAGGCGAAGGAAAATAAGATAAAGTCCTTTGTGAAATCTGATCTGGCTAACAATGGAGCTTTGGTCAATGCCACCTTGATGTCTTCGAATGAATTCCTGGCTTCAGTTGTCCATTTTATCTCATTACCTTTCCTCAATATATTCGTGATGTGCTTTATAATCTCAGCCAAATTTGGAATGAACCTCCTCAAAAAAATTACCCTTCCTAGGAAAGACTGCACCTCTTTCTTGCTCCTGGGAGTGCTGATCTTCAGAATCCCTTCCACCTTGTTGGGGTCTATCTTTATGCCTTCCTTTGAGATGATATGTCCCAACAACTTTCCTTCTTGCATCTCGAAATTTGATTTTTTTGGATTTAACGAGATGCCAAACTTTTTGCATTTTTGGAAAACCTTCTTCAGATGTTCAAGATGTTGTCCATCGGAATCAGAAAACACCGCGATGTCATCCAAGTAAATCACAATAAACTTGTCTTTCTCCTCAGCAAATGCTATATCCATGGCCCTTTGGAAAGTTGCTCCAGCGTTCATAAGCCCAAAAGGCATCTTTGCATACATGAACGTACCCCACGGTGTTGTAAAGGTTGTCTTCTTCTGGTCGTTTGAGTGCACCATGATCTGATTGTGACTAGGAAAACCATCCAACATTAACATTTTTTGGGATCCAACCACCTTCTGCAGGGTGTAATCCATCTTAGGAAGCAAGTTGTTGTCTTTGAGGGACACTTTGTTCAGATTACTAAAGTCCACACATAACCTTATTTCGCCACTCTTCTTCCTTACAGGCACAAGGTTAGCCACCCACTTTGAAAATCTCAAAGACACAATAATTTTGGCATCAAATAGTTTCTTTACCTCATTTTCAATCAACGACAACAATAGAGGGTTGATTCGTCTCAACTTTTGCTTGAAAGGTTTCCGATCTTCCTTGACGAGGATTACATGATGAATTACTCCAGTGTCATAGACCTTCAAGTCTTCATACCTCCATGCAAAAACGTCAGGGAAATATTTCATGAGGCTGATATACCTCTGCTTGATTTTCGGACTGAGTGTCTTTGGAAGTCTGATTATATTATGATTCTCTTGAGTACTAATGTTGCAATCCTCAATATCTTCATCATTCACAGTGATTCTAAGATTTCTGGCTACATCATTTTCATCAAACAACTTTTCTAATGGGACCAAACCTTTGGGGATAATGTTGTTTTTTAGCTGCACTATATCCTTTCCAACTATTTGATTCTGAAAGGGGTCATCGTTACTTTGCATAGCTACATCTTCATCCTCTTCACAACAATACTCATCATCAATATTCAAGTTAGCGAACTCATCGCTCATTTGGAGGAATCTCTCCCCCTGTTTGTCATCTTCAAACACTTTCCAATATTTGATGTTATCAGGTACTGCGGGCTTGTGTTTGATTTCAATTTCATGCTTCCTATTGGGAAAAATTGGAATTTTGAACACCGAAGCTGAGGTGGCCAAGGCATCTGCAATTTGATTTTGCCCCCCTGGGGATCACTGACAAATTGTACTCTGAAAACTCTTAAGGAGATCCAACACTAGATTTCTATATTCTCTTAGTCTGGGATGCTTGGACTGGTGTATACCCTTTACCTGATTTATGATGAGCTCATAATCTCTATGCACCACTATCCTTTTAGCACCCAATTCCTTTAAAGTTCTCAAACCTAGAATTAATGCCTCATATTCATCCAAGTTATTTGTACAATCAAAGGCGAGCTTGTAAGAGTAGATTTTTATGCCCACTTTGGGAGGGTTGATCCACACACCAACTCCAGCTCCCCCCCTGCTGACAGCTCCATCGAAGCGCATATTCCACATTTCATTTTCTGTACGGTTTCTCTGATCTGTGATTTCCTTTGTTTGATGCTCGGCCTTGTCTTCGACAATCATGACAGTTGTTGGCTCCCCCTCTTCAAAACTCAAGTCATTATAAAAAATAGAGGAGCCGACTTCGGTGTTGACAGACTAGATAGGATGATTATTCGGTTGGGCTTTGCTACTCACCATGTACTTGAGCAACACTTCTCTGTACAGTTTTCTTTCTTGGCCGAAAATAGGGATGGTAGCATAAGACATGTCCATCTGCAAGGGATGGTAGCATAAGACATTTCCATCTGCAAGGTTCCTTTTAATTTTGCGGTGCAAGGATAACAATATGCCGAATTTTGGGGGAATGTCGGCAACCACCACGTCCATGACCAGATTCTTCGATGGAATTTGAGATAATGACACGACCAAGTCTTTGATCAAACCCAAACATTTCACCTTTCTTGAGTGGAAAGAGAAAAGATCTTTATAAGGTCTTGTGACGTCCAATCTTAACTCATCCATGACCACTTTTGGCATGAGATTATGTGACGTGCCCGAATCCAACATGGCGTTATGCAAAGTCATGTCATGAATTTTGAGACTGACATAGAAAGGAGGAACATCATCAGTATCGCCGGTTTCTGCTATGCGCTGACCAAATAAGATGGCAGGGTGGTCGTCTTGGATGTTCAGGGTGTCGGGAGCTTCCTCCATCTTTAACATCTTGATGATTTGGTTTCTATACTCTCCCTTCTTGATTAGCTTATTAACAGGAACAAAGATTTTGATTTTGGCCATTTCGCTCTCGAAAATAAAAGGAGGAGCTTTATCTACCTCTTCGACGCCCATTTCCTTACTTGCCTCAGACACTTTCTTTAGGGATTCTTCCTTTGATTTTCCTTTCTTTGTCGCGTCCCTTGCTGAATTATCTTTCTTTGGTTGGATTGAAGGAGTATTCACTTGGGATTCCTTTGTGGGATTTGTTTTCGGAGGCTCTGCAAGCGTCTTTCTACTCTTGAGGTTATATTTCTTTTGAAACTGCATGATTGCATTGTGATATCCCTTCCCGAACTCCTTTGTTTTTGAAGACAACGTATCATCATTCTCCAGCATAAAACCATCATTCGTGTCCATAAACTGATCGTGTTCTCCCTTTGTTAAGAACACGTATGTATTCGTATCCTCGCAACAATGCATATGGTCTTGGATCATCTGGTCAAAGTCTTCATTTACATAGTTGTTTTGGAAAGGGGGTCTTATCTATTGATCACCTTGATCTCTCTGGTCCCTTTGCCTGATCTGTGGAACTGGAGCTCTTCTAAAGTTTTGATTTCTAGGCTGAAAATCGTTTTTCTCCCTGGTGGCAGGGTTGTTTTCCACGGACATCCTTTCCATAGTCTTCATCATCAAATCGATTTTTTCCTTTGACGACTGAGACATAGAGGGTTGTGCATCCCCTTCGGGATTCTTCCCATTTCTGTCAAAATTTTGTTTGATCTTTCCCGATGCCATCGTATTTACTTCAACTTCAATCACGTGGCTCATCATAATGCCTAAGGTATCAGATCTTCTTTCTCTTAGCAGCAAGGCAAAATCAATGTCAAAAGAATCAGCGTATCGAAGCTGGGTAGCTCTGGGAGGCGGTTTGACTTCCGTGGGGATTGAGTTATAAACCTTCATGAATCTAGCCGAAAAATCTTGCACCGTTTCCTCTAGTGATCTTTTTATATTGTTATATTGAGTTAGTAATTGCAGAGGATTCTTTTTATCACCCCATCTGGCTAGAAACAACGTTTCAAAAGATGTAAAATCAGGGATGCTCACTGCTTGAAGGGCCTTGAAATATTTTCTGACCTCCCCTGAGAGGCTCTATGCAAACAATCTCATTTTTGTGTCCTCACGATCGACCTCTTCCAGGTCCACAAAATCATTAAACCAATCCAAGTGCTTTTGGGCAGAAACATTTCCCTTGGCATCATATAACTTGATCTTCTGATTATAGTTCTGGGGAAAATCATGTAGTTGGGCTGGTAAGGCAAGAGGGGCGAATCTAGCGGACATGACGCTAGGAGGGTTTTGAGCTTGCTAGGTGGTTCGAGTGGGGATTATGGTAGTTCGTGTGGGGTTAGTTGGTATCAAATGTTGGAACCTCTTCTCATCGAAGACTATTTCATCCAAGTAGGATTCTGATCTAGACCTGAACAGAGTTTGTTCGAACAATGTATCGAAGTCAAGGTCGTTGATGCTTTGTACTCCGTCCTTGGGTAAAGATAAGTTTCTGTCCAGGTAATAGAATGGGTCTAGTTTTCCTTTGCTTTGCGCAAAAGTTTTTTGGGATCAGACACGGGCACTACATGTTCTCGATCAGGGTTCTCTCAGGTATAAACTTTATTTGGAGCCAAGATTTCTGATTTTGACTACTCTGTGCTATTGGTCTTATTTATTGGAGTCTCTAGGGTGAAAAAGGTTTCAACCAATATAGATGTTTGGCCCACTGTTACCCTTAGGGGTCAAAACTACAACTTTAGTTGTTTTCCCAAGGAATTTTTTTTCAATTTCGTCCTCGACAACAACGCCAAGATTTTAGCGCTCTGTAAATTTGTTAGGTTGAGAAAACAAATGACAGAGGTAACCTACATAGCAAATTTAAGATTGGAAACTAGCCTTTCCAACCTAGAGAGGGCTCTCTCTGAGACTTACTCTCTAACAAATAATGGCTTTGAATTGTTGGCTAGATTTATCGTGTTTGTGAAATGTTTCTGGTTTCGCTAGCAAGGAAATACAGAACCTTGGGCCATGGAGTCAACTTCCTGAAAGGGAGAGAAATTAATGACTTGGTAGATGAAACTTTGGGAGGATAAAGGCTAAACAAGAAATGGTCTTTCAGTTCAAATTTCGTTGTGTGTGGCGAAAGAAAGAGTACATAACGCAACTCAGAGCACCATTGAAGATGAATTCTAAATTACTTAGAAGAAAACACAGAGTTTAAATGGTGAAGTCTAAAGCACCGCGCGATGAATTCTAGAATTAATAAACGTTCCAATTTAAACAAAGGAAAGACATGAATATACAAAAAACAAGAAGTACATACATAGATGGGATCACAATACATCAAACCACCATCATTTGAATCTTTTCGTCAAAGCCTCAGGGCTTTTGCATTATATTTCAATCGGGTTCAAAGATTACTTTCAATAGTCTACTGTCTACACTAGTTTGCCAACCCGACGTACATTGAAAGGATAAAATATATAGAAAAAACTGTGCCCCTTGGGCTGCTATGCCTCAAACTACTTCTCCTAGAATTTCGGTTCCGGTTATTTCCTGCCAAATGACCTTTCGAATAGAGTTTACTAAAAATGGAAACTCGACTGCACCCAATCATGTCATAACCAACGTCTTCGTCCTGATCGTTCAATCATCAGTAAGATTTAATCATTAGGAGGTGATGCATCGACGTTTCTCCTTTGATTGGTTACTCGAATGATCGAGCGCACTGTTAGAAACAATGCCACCCAATGTAACGGGCTCTAGTTGTTGTCACAGGATCACTGGATGTAGTATGCACGTGGCGAGTTGGTGTGGCATATGTCTATTCGTTGTCGCTTTTGATTTCCAGGTGGCGAGGACGGTTGGGGTACCACACATCTCCTCCAAAACTGTCATGCGTTTCACATACACTTGCCTTCTCAACAGGTGGGTTTACAACATCTGTGTGATGAATATCCACCGTGCGGGTCCCTATCAGACTTCTTGTTTCTCAACAGGAAACATGACACGAGGGGAGAAAATTTTTGTGCCATGTTCAAAAAGACAAAAATAGGGTCATGTCAATCATTCCTCTGGCCTCACTTGCAATCTTAATACTCTGAGTGTTTTCCTAAGAGACCAATTTTGTCTTTTCAGATTCTTTACTTGTCTCCACAAGACCGCATTCCCTTTCAGCTTTGTTTTTGCATTGGCAAGAGTTGCGCAGACGTTATCCATGGCCGATCCACATTCCTTGAAGTTCTCCATGATTCTTTCCTCTGACATCCTATGTTTCTCACGCATCTAAATGATTATGTCTTGCGCATCTCTGAGTTGTATTTTGAGCCAATTTGCATTCGCTTCTTGACTCTGCAATGTTGTCATTTCGATAGTTTTTTTTGCTAACTGTTTTCTCAATTCTCTGTTCTCCTGATACAATTCGACAATAACGAGCTGCACTTGCTTCAGTTGTTGCGACGACTCCTGAACCTCCATGATTTCGGTGCCCAACCTTCTCCGTCTTTCACTAATTTCCCTGCTTGAACCTTCAACAAGTTCTAGTCGAACAACGCGCATGAGTAATTTCTCAACAACAGATTGGGTGCGCGGTTCGCTAGGAGCTTGGGTCTCCTTGAGCTTCTTGATCAACCTCGGTCTGCCTCTTTTTCAGGGTGTTGGCTATTGGGATGACGAGTCTTCTATTGCCTTTCCTTTTCCCACGACTTCTCTCATTCTTGCTGCAACGCTGCAAAATGTTGTTTCCCTCGTGGGTAGAGGGAATTCTCCTTTGGGGTCCCTGGGGATGTCGAATGAAATTAGAAATGAATCCCAGTCTTTGTCCAACCGTCTCAATTCCTCGGCTACCAACAACTTGATCAATGATATATGGAATAAGTTATTCCTCGGTTGGTCAGCTTCAGCCTGGACGTTGTCCGCCATGCTTTCTAGGCTTCGATGCAAGAAGAAATGTAAGTTCAAAGTCTTTTTCCCTGTGAAATGCATCAACAGCCTGATGTGATGTGGGTATATTCTATCAGACCTTCTTTCACAGGTGAAATACCTTCTAATCACCTTTAGGAACTTTTGGAAAGGCTCCCGAAGATACCGACTCGGAACGCCCGCTTCGACTTTCCCATTTGGAAAATTTGGCTTGATAAAGTCTTCAAAGCATAATACGTCTAAAGGCATGCCCTTAGACCACCTTTCACCACGCGGAGGGATCTCCGTTGTGGCTGATAGAGTTTCCTTCGTCACCTGGAATTTGATTCCCGCAATGGTCACACATAACCCATTAAACCTGAGAGCGAACTGTTCAGCCAGCTTTGCGTTGCATCCTTTGATCTTCTCACAATAGCGCATACATCTGACCTATTCAAAATATGCCCTGATATTCGATCTTCGTTGATTAATGCCAAGTCCCGAGGTTCGGGCCTCACGGCTATGCCACTTCGCGCCTTCTTCCTTATGTCTGGGGATGTTTTCATGATGCAAATGTGTATTTGTTTCGCGCGTGCGGTAATGAATGATAACACTCTCTTTGCGCGGCAAATTGAGAATGATATACTTCGCAGAGACCTGTCGGAATGACAGTGACAACAACTTTGTGCGATAAGCAAAAACAACTCTAGGAGTTCGTTGCGTGGCCGCCAGGCACTATGAAGACTTTCAGCGCAGAAGGAGGTTGAAGCTGTGATAAACGATAATGGTAGGCTCATCACAGTAGGGAAGCACGACAAAAAATTCTGGCGTGGTGGCAAGGCATTGAGATACTTGTAGTGAGATACAGAATTTGGACGCGGAAAGAAGTTCAACGCGACATGAAAGAACTTTGACGAAGAGAGGCTAACTGCGAGAAGAACTATCATCCGACGCACTAGCTCGCAACGAACTCCAACAAGATTCAAACCATGACTGCAAACGAAGGAGATGCGACAATTTGAATGAATAGACTCACAACACAACTGATGGCAATCGACTTTCCCACAGCGAAAGGACCCAGGACTTGCAAAAAAAATCACAGACAATGCACAAACTCAGAAGGTAAAGGGGAAACACGCAAGGCTACTGGTATTTATACTTGAACGGGTGAGGGATGGAATTATGGTAGAGGACGATAAATCCATGGTGACAAGAAGTTTGGAAGCAGGCTAAAGACTTGCGCAACAAACTCGCGAACGGGTACACTTTGAAGTGTGCAAAGTACAGATGATAAGAGCTGGATAGTATACGTGATATGAGCGCCGTGATTTATTAAGCTTTCTGACTTCATAATTAGGTGATGATGGTCGTTATATTTGTCGACGTGACCTTTATTCCAAGAACTTGCCTCGACCTCTGGCACCTAAATTCCCTCTTTCTGACATGACTTGATCTTTTGGGAAAATGACCTTTACAAGTCACACATGACTAATTATGACGCCCTTTCCCGACTCCAAGGGCCAGACTCGCCACTTGCTGACTTCAACCCTCTCGTTATTCAATACCCGACTTCACACGCTTCGACACATGAGCTACGACTCATCTAGGACCGATTCTAATTGAAAAAATTACGGTGCTAACACTTACAATGCTAGCAAGTAATGTTATGAAGAGATACCAAGTCGGTCCTACTCAAGCCTACTCAAAAAGAGTATATGGTGTTGATGTTCGCATTGATGCAAAAAGGATCATGTGTGTGTGTGTTTACAAGTGTAATAAAGAAAAGGGGTGCACGTGAAAAAGTAAAAAATGAATTTTACTGGTATATTTTACTAGTATATTTAAAAGTGTGTGTTTACAAATATAATAAAGAAAAGGGGTGCATGTGAAAAAGTAAAAAAATGAATTTTACTAGTATATTTTATTAATATATTTAAAGATGCATGTAAAGAAGTCAAATAAATATTTTACAAGCCCGTGGTTTCAAGTCCATGGTTTTTGGAAGTAAAAGTGCACATGAAAAATTCAAAGGAAATATTTTACAAGCCAATACGGTCAAGTTTGTCGTTTTGGAAGTAAAAGTGCATGATTAAAAGTCAAAGAAATATTTTACAACTGGTTTTACTATTGGTGTTTTCAAGCCAATGGTTTTGGAGGCCCGTGGTGTTTTCCCATGGTATTTGCAAAGGTGAAATAAAAATAATTAATGGTTCAATAAATCATAATTGAAAAGCTTTCATGTAGATATTATGAATAAATAAAAAGGAGAGGAGGAAATTTGTTCTTAATTAAATGACAAATTATTGTTAGTTTATTAAAATAAAATAAAGAGGTGCAATGGTTCATTGTCGAAGAAACACAATGGTTCAATAAATCATAATTAAAAAGCTGTCATGTAGATATTATGAATAAATAAAAGAGGAGGAATTTGTTCTTAATTAAATGACAAATTATTGTTATTTTATTAAAATAAAATGAAGAGGTGCAATGGTTCCATGTTGAAAAGACACATCGGTTCAAATTCATACCTATTGGAATACTATATAAATAGAAAGGTATAGTGAAAGGAGGACGACTCAATGAGCTAATTTAGAAGATCAGAAACATAAGCAGAGTCCAAGGAAAAACTATAAACATTCACATGAAGTGAGGGTGGAAGGAAGGAGCAAGGGAGGATTGCAGTCCTCTACAGGTTGGAGCCTGAAGAACAATGAGTTGTAGCGTCCTCAAGTTGGTGCTTGAAAACAGAGGATTGGAGTCCTTTACTGGTTGAATCTTGATCTACAGGGAGTTGGTTCTTCCTCAAGTTGGTGCTTGAAAACAAGGGATTGGTATCTCCTTGAGTTGGTGCTAAAAAACAATGGATTGGTGACTCCTTGAGTTGGTGCTAAAAAACAAGAGATCGATGTCTCTTACAGTTGGTGCTCTAAAACAGGGGATTGGTGTCTCCTTGAGTAGGTGCTCAAAAGAAAGAAGATTGGTGTCTTCTACAAAATTGTAACTTGTAACTAAAATATAAATTTCATATTTATTATATTTAAATTATGAGTATTTTTCTTTCTTGTTGATCAATTGTTATGGTTAATAAATTTAAGAATTGGTTAAAATTGTGAAAAAGGAACCAATATTGATTCACTCTCCCCCGCGCCGCACCCCCACCCCCTCTCAGTGTTGAACATCATTTCACAAGTTATGTTTTATTATGATGTGGTTTATGCTTAAGGTATACTTGGCATATTGATGATGGCTTGACACATGATTGAGGTAAATCTTGGCTACTTGATTGAGTAAGGTATTCTGGTATATCTGATTCAACATATGGCATGGTTGTTATGGTTCATATCTTTGAGATGATTGTTCATGGTTGAAGTATACACTTTATGTATGGTGGCATATGCATGAGGGATATGCATTGGTTCTTCATTGATGATATGGTCCAGGTTTAAACTTGATTGACACTATGGTATATGGTACAGGTTGTATTCATGTTTGACATATGGTACATGATTGTATACTTATCATTGATGGTGTAGTTGGTATATCTTATTGTTCATGATTGATTCATATATGTTGGTACATAGTTGATGGATGATATGGTTTAGGTTTTGGTATAACACAGGTTGATGGTCTAGGTTACAGATTGATGGTACAGTGATAGTGACAGGTTGGATACAGTGATTTGATAGTGACAATGGCAGTGATTATAGTAGCGAAAATTGGTCTACATTTATATTTCAGGGCGACAGGACGGGGCAAGGAAATGGGGTTGTAGCCTTCTTCCGATTGGTGCCAGAGAACACAGGGAGTTGGAGCTTCCTTTAGGTTGCAACCTGAGAATTAGGGGGTTGTAGCCTCCTTTTGGTTGAAGCCAGAGAATTCAGGGAGTTGTAGCTTTCTTAAGGCTGGAGCCTATAAATAGGGGGTCGTAGCCTCCTTCTAGTTGTAGCTGGAGAATTGGGAAGTTGGTGCTTCCAATGAATATATTCTTTTGATATATAATAAAATCATTCTGTGGTTTTCTCCCATTTTGGTTTCCCTGTAAATTTTGGTGTACTGTGTATCTGATGTGATATTGATGATGTGATGTTGCTTATGATGATATATTAAATGTTAATGATAAACTATTGAATATTGTTGAAGAATATATACTGTGGTTAAAAGTAAGAAAATCACTAATACCGATTCACCCCCCCAGCCTCTCAGTATTCCAACAATTAGTATTAGAGCAGGTCCTTCAAGAAATAGTCTAACCACTGGAAGGAGATCATGGATTACACTAATATTGGAGTACCACAATTTGATGGCCAGGACTATGCCTTTTAGAGTAGAAGGATGAAAAAATATATGCAGACACATGGGTTTGATGTGTAGCGAGCAGTAATAGATCGATACAAAGCACCAACCACTCCCCTAATAGATAAGGATGGAAAGAAACTTGAAGAAAATGATTCAAGGGCTATAAATGTTATCCTGAATGGTTTGACTAAATCAATACATGTCAATGTTATGCATTGTGAACCCACAAAAGAAATTTGGGAAAAACTTTAGAATATCTATGAAGGAGACTACAAGGTCAAGGGAGCTAAACTTTAAACCTTTATAGTCAAGTTCAAACAATTGAAGATGAAGAAAGATGAAGACATTGCAGCTTACTTTCTATGAGTCGATGAAATAGTGAACAATATTAAAGGTTTGGGAGATGAAATGAAAGAAAAATCGTTGTTCAAAAGGTACTAAGGTCTCTACCAATGAGATTTGATCCGAAGATTTCAGCTCTAGAAGAAAGAGTGGGCCTAGCTACATTAACCATGGACAAGTTACATGGGATACTCATAGCCTATGAGATGAGAATAGAGAAAGATAATCCAGTTACGAAGGAAGCAACATTTAAGGCATATAAGAAGAGAAAGAAAAAGAACAAGCAAAATCCAAAATCATATTGTAGTTGCAGCGATGATTAAGAGGAAGATGAAGAAATGGAAAATTTTGTAAGAAAGTTGAAAAGATGAACCGACAAGTAAAAATGTATGCTTCCATTCAAATGTTTTAATTGTGGTGGTATTGGTAATTTTTCTTCTAAATGTCCTCATGCTAAGAATAAAGAAAGTGATGAAAAATAATATCATCAAAAGAAAAAGAAAAATAAAAAGGGTAGAAGAAACAAAAATAAATTCTTCAAGAAAATTCTTTGCACCAAGGAAGACATTTCCTCATCAGACGAGGATGCAGATAGTGACAGTGATACATAAATACTACTCTTCATGGTGGTAGAAGATTTTGAAGGAGGAGAAGTCGATCTCAGAGTAGAATTAATGAGTGTCTTAGAATATCTAAGGAATGAAAGGAAGAAAATCAAATCACTCAAGGAAGAACTAAAGAGGAAAGAATGATCTCAGAATCCCAACTCAGAAGAAGTCGAGCAGATGATCATGAAGTTAAAAATCCAGGTAGAAGAAGACAAAAGAATTGAAGAAGCACTCATAAATCAATTGGAATATAAGGAGAGGATGATTGAAGGCTTGGAAACAGAAATATTCACTCTAAGAAAAGATATTCATAAGAAAGACATGAAACAGAACAACGCCAAAATATTAGATGATATCATTAGCAATGAAAGGCCATACTATGATATATATCGGCTAGGATACAACCAGACAAAGAAAGGCTCAATATCCAAGACAACAGAACAAGAAGCAAAACAAAGAAACTATGCATAAATATTCATAGGATCTTCTAAGAAGGAAGAAAACAAGAAGATCCAAGAATAATATTACAGAGACACTGCACCACCCAGGAGATTAAAAATTTAGAATCAACAACAACCAACAATAGAAATACCTTGAGAAGAAGGATTCATAAGAGAAGCACCATTCAAAATATATTCCAACCCAAGGTATCAAACTATTTTTCTTGGTTTATGTTATTCATGTAAAAATTTTGGGCACAAAGTTGTGAATTGTAGAGCCAATGCCAAGAACATAAACAACTCTGAAGGCTACACAAGAAATGGTTATCCAAGAAGGCCTCACGAATCACAGAGAAGAAACCACAACAAATTTTAATCTTTGAATGATGAAGTAGAATGCTACAAATGCAACAATTTTGGTTACATGGCCAAGAATTGTAGATTGATTGTTCCTCCAAGAGAATCAATACAAAATATCAAAAATCATAAGCATGAACCACAAAGGATATGGATAAGGAAGCATGATCAATTCAACACTGGAGAATGCATGCTTGCTCTACAATCTCAACACAAGAAACATGGATGGTATGTTGATAGTGGTTTCTCAAAACATATGACAGGTGACAAAGAAAAGTTTCTAACTCTGAAAAAGGAAATAGATGGATCAATTTCATTTGACAATGACAACTCAGCTAGAATTATACAAAGAGGTACATTCAATCTTGGAAGCAAGGTTGGCAAGACATAAAATGTTCTATTGGTTGAAGACATGAAGAACAATATACTAAGTGTAAGTAAAATGTGTGATCAAGGACATAGACTTGTGTTTGACTCAGAAAAATGTGAAATAAGGAAAGCATGATCATGCAAGTTGGTGGCTACAACTACAAGAAATCCAAGAAACATATTTGTACTAAATGAAATTGGAAAAGAAATGTGTTGCTTAGGAAAGGAAGATGAAAGTTGGCTCTCGCACAAAATAATGGGTCACATAAATTTTGATAATCTTGTCAAAATTAGCAGAAAGGAAGCAGTAAGAGAAATGCCCGATATATTGAAACCAACAGATACTCTATGCAAGAATTGTATACAGGGAAAACAAACCAAGACCAAGTTCAAATCAAAAGAATACTTCACAACAAAACCACTATAAATTGTACATACTTATCTATGTGTACCGACACGAACGAAGGGATTGAATGGTGAACATTATTTTATGCCATTGGTTGATGACTACACAAGAATGACTACAATTTGTTTTCTCAGGAAAAAATCAGAGGCATTTAAACACTTCAAGATATACAAAGACATGGTTGAGACCGAGATGGATCTAAAAATCAAGTGTTTGAGATCAGACAATGGATGAGAGTTTAGATCAAAAGAATTCATGGATTTATGTGGAAAACATGGAACAAAGAGATAGTTCTCAGTAACCATGACACCTCAACAAAATGGAGTGGTCGAAAGGAAGAACAAAACAATACAAGAAATGGCCAGAACCATGTTGAAAGATTTCAAGTTGAGTGATATATTTTGGGTACATGCAGTTCATACAACAATTCACATCCTAAACAGAGGAATGATCAAAATTAACAGAGATAAGACTCCCTATGAGTTATGGAAAGGAAGACTGAAAAATGTGAAGCATTTAAGAGCATTTGGAAGCAAATGTTACATTAAAAGAGATTATGGCAGGATTGGAAAACTTGTCTTTCGAGTTGATAAAGGCATACTGGTTGGGTACTCAAGAAAAAACAAAGCATACAAATGCTTCAATCTAAGACTCAACAGAATAATAGAAAACATCAATGTGACGATTGATGAGACAGATGGACGAAAGATAAAAGAAGGAAGCAAAGATTCAGTGGAGCAGGATTACGAAGAATATTTGAAGGAAGAAGAAGAGAAAGAAGAACAAGAGTTGCCAGAAGAAGAGAAAGAGTAATACGATCAACAAGATCTTCAGGTACCTCCAAAGACACCTAGTAGAAGAGTGCAGGAGAATCATACACCAAAACATATTATTGGAAATAAAGAT
Source organism: Picea engelmannii (assembly GCA_009831015.1). Classification (NCBI taxonomy): domain Eukaryota; kingdom Viridiplantae; phylum Streptophyta; class Pinopsida; order Pinales; family Pinaceae; genus Picea; species Picea engelmannii. Next base: position 151,699 of record ML795609.1, on the reverse strand, counting down.
GTAGGAGTTGAAACCCTAAGAAGAATACGTTCACCAGAACAACAACACCTAGCACTGCTATCCACAATTGAGCCAAGTAGTTTTGAAGAAGCCAACAAAGATGAACATTAGATCAAAGCTATGGATGAATGATTGGATCAGATAGAGAAGAATGACACATGGGAACTTGTTCCAGGGTTGGAGAACAATAACGTGATTGATACAAAGTGGGTCTTCAAAAAAAATTTGAATGAAGATGGACAAGTTACCAGGAACAAAGCAATATTGGTATGTAAAGGATACACTCAGGTTAATTTTAGCTTAATCATTTTCCAGAATGGAAGAAATCAGGGTAATTCTGGCTTACTCATGTTCCAAAAATATCAAGGTGTATCAGATGGATGTAAAGTCAGCCTTTCTAAATGGAGAGTTAGAAGAAGAAGTATATATCGAACATCCAGAATGATTTCTACTGATAGAAAAGTAAGGTTATATATGCAGGTTGAAGAAAGCAATATATGGACTCAAGTAGGCCCCTAGAGCATGGTATTCAAGATTGGACAGGTATCTACAACAACAAGGATTCAGGAAGGAAAATCCAGGAAACAATCTCTACATAAAGGTGGATTGTGGCAGTATATTGATAATTGAAGTTTATGTAGATGATATCATTTTTGGAAGTGACGATGACAGGATGAGTAAGAAGTTTTCCAGAGACATGTAGAATGAGTTCAAAATTTCCTTACTTGGTGAGTTGACCTTCTTTTTGGGATTACAGATATGTCAGCATGACAAAGGTATCTTCATCTCTCAGAAAAAGTATATCAGAGAGATGCTAAAAAGGTTTGGAATGAAATATTGAAAACCAATAAGTACTCCTATGCAAACCTATTGCAAGTTAAGAAATGATGATGATTCTAAGGGCGCAGACCAGAGACTCTACAAATCAATGATTGGCAACTTACTCTATGTGACATCGTCTAGACCGTATGTAATGTAGGCAGTTTGACATGTTGCAAGGTTTCAAGAAGCACCAAAGGAATCACATGTTATGACAATGAAGAGGATATTCAAATATCTCAAAGGTATAAAAGATTTTGGGTTATGGTATCCAAAAGGGAATGATCTATTTCTGGTTGCCTACACAGATGTAGATTGGGTAGGTTGTGTTGATGATAGAAGATGTACAAGTGGAACGAATTTCTACTTGGGTGATTGTCTGGAATCATGGTTAAGCAAGAAACAATCATCAATATCTTTGTCCACAACATAAGCAAAATACATTGCAGCAACAACATGTTGTACTAAGGTTCTTTGGATGAAGAAAACCTTGTAGGATATATAAGTGAAGTATGATGAACCTATTTCAATATTCTGTGACAAAATCAACGCTATTATTATCTATAAGAACCCAATGATGCATTCCAAGATGAAACACATTCTGATTAAGTATTACTTCACTACGGGAACATGCTACAAAGAAGAACATCAAGCTAGAGTATGACGAGACAAAAGTGCACAATGCAGATATCTTCACCAAACCGCTTGCACGAGAAATTTGAGTATATGTGACAGAAACTTGGACTAGTTTCTTCCCCATGGTGATTCACATAGCTTCAAGCATAGTAAGACAGGGGGAGAGAAGAAGAAGACATAAAGAGTCCAAGTGAAGAAAAATTTGAATGCTTTTCATATATATAAGATATTTACCCTGGTTGTGCTCTCTCACTGGTTCATACGAGATAAGACCTAAGTCATCTATTTCCATGGTTTCAGGCTGGCTGAATGAGGAAGAACCATGGAAATAAAGAAAAGGCTTGCAGTTAGGGGGAGCATCCCTGAGGAGGATTACCCTTTTCCATTGATATCAAAGGGGGAGATATAGAGCAAGGCATGGAGATAGAGAGAGAGAAGCATTGGAGACAATAGAGGCATGCAGACAAGGGGAGCGATGGTCATATGGGGAGCATGTGCATGAGCATGAGTATTTACATTCCTAATTGTTTCCATCAATGCCAAAGGGGGAGATTGTTGAAAAATTGGTTGTCATTTATTTCAACCCTTGAAGAAGCCCCGACGATGTGGTTTTCGTACCTGAAGTTGATTGAATATGGACATGAAGTACAGTGTAGATGCATGTAATACACTCATATATGTATAATCCTCATCATGTTGTTTCCGGTGATATTTTGTAGTCCACGTAGTTCCTCACGGTTGAGGGGTTATGGCCTTGTGAAGTTTGAAGCCCCGAAGAATGGTCAAGAAGCCCCTAGTTGGTTACATGTCTTTAATGAAATGGTAAAGTGGTTGTAACAAGAAAACTCTATAATCCCTAAGTTTAAGGAGAGAGGTTACCTAGATAAAGTATAAATACACCTCAAGGAGTCATTCAAAAACACACTAACACACACATTCTATTGAATATAATCTTTTGAATTAATGATCTATTGGCTAAGTTTGTGACGAGAAAATTTGAGGTAGGGAAGATTGAGGAGTGTGGGAGTTTCGACATTGTAGTGGTGAGCGGGAATCTATGAGGAAACCCTATTTTTTTTGATCCCCGCGGGTCATACTACTAGTGTCCTGCGAGGTATCCCCGTGGGTTGCAGTCTACATGTCACGCGAGGCCCCACGAGACAAGATGTCTTAGTCCCCCGAAGACAAGACAAGTTTGGGGGAAATTCTAGTACCAGGTCCTTGAAGACATAAGATAACTTACAAGTCAACATTTCAGTGTTTCAGGTCAGCTACATAGGTATTGGTATGTTTGTGTACTTTTTGTGAAAGTTATGTGTGATTATGATGTGGTGTATACCTGAGGCATACTTGAAATATTGATGAGGGTTTGACACATGATTGAGGTACATATTGGCTACTTGATTGAGTAAGGTATTCTGGTATATCTGGTTCAACATATGGCATGGTTTTTATGGTTCATATCTTTGAGATGATTGTTCATGGTTGAGGTATACACTTGATGTATGGTGGCATATGCATGAGGGACATGCATTGGTTCTTCATTGATGATATGGTACAAGTCTATACTTGATTGATGCTATGGTATATGGTACATGTTGTATTCATTTTTGACATATGGTACATGATTGGCTACTTATCATTTATCTTGTAGTTGGTATATCTTATTGCTCATGGTTGATGCATATATGCTAGTACACAACTGATGAATCATATGATTCAGGTTTTGGTATAACACATGTTGATGGTGCAGGTCACAAGTTGATGATACATTGACAGTGATAGGTTGGATACAGTGATAGATTGATGTGACAGTTTACAGGTTGATGTGATAGTGACAATGACAATGGCAGTGATTGTAGTAGTGACAGTTGGTCTACAATTTGTTAAAATATTGTGTAACTGCAAAGAATATTCTTATCCCCTTTTGTGGATAAAGTAAAAGATAAAATATATTTATTGTTGATTAGATCAATCCCCTTCTGTGGATTAATCATTTCGGGCATTGTAATTGACCAAATCCCCTTTTGCGTATTGGTCAAACCCTAATTGTAATATGCAAAGTAAGAATTCGCCCCCCAGGCAAATTAAAGTGGTTCTAACCACCCACAATGAGAAGTCGACCCTGCCAGTGAAAAGACACTTCTGTTCGCACCTGCCAGATTGTATAAATAAGAGAGGCCAATGCCTCATTTAGACACACACTCAGCTCACTCATCTAGTGCGCAAGTATTGAAGGAAGCTGCAGTTACCAGTTGCTGGAAGAAGGAAGAGAGAGAGAGGCGCGTCCTTGGGAGAGGAGTTTCTGTGTTGTTTGGTTCATTGTCTTGGCATTGAATTGGCTATCTATATTAAGGAAATTTTGCTAGGTTTTCTTCCCCATGAGGGTTTCCCAGGATAAATGTTGTGTACTCTTGTGATTGTGTTTCTCTCAATGATCCTATCTATGCTATTATTATCTAGTAAATTGAAAGTAACCTAATAATAGTAGAAACTTTAACATGGTATCAGAGCTAAGCTGAAGAGAGCATCTTTCATAGGAAAAAGAAAAATGTCGCTGTGGTCGTACATGAAAATTAGGGCTTTTTATTGAAGAGGAATTTCAGCCCCAAATCCATCTAGAAAGGTGTGCCCTACCTCAAGGAACATTTTGGCATCCTCATCGCAACTTTTCAGTGGCTAGATCTCCCAGAAAGTGAAACCCTAGTTTTCACAAAGTACTAGAAGTACCAAAAAACCAGAGTACCAGAAGTACTAGAAGTACCAGAGTACCAGAAGTACCAGAAAACCAGAAGCACCAGTCTAGAAATCCGCAGATCAAGTTTGGAGGGGTAAAAGTTGGATTTTCTGAAATCTAAACACACCAGGCTACTCGCCTCAGTCCAACGCATCTTTTGGTGAGTTCAGTTTTCAGATCCAAGAAATTTGATTTTTCTATTATTTCTATAGCCCGGAGGGCTAGGGTTTCTTCTACAAGAAAGAATGGCTACCAACATTGTTAGAATATAGAAGATAGTGTGTTCATTTTACCATTGACGATACCCTCGTCACCCAACCATAGGCCGAAGCCACCCTCCGAGCACCTTAACCTTGAATGAGAATTACTCCGGAAGCAAACCCTAGGCTAGATAGCCAAACAAGGTGTAGCGCATATTCCTCCAAGGATAGCGCACCAACAATAGCTGATCAGATAGTCCAAAACCTAGCCAAGAGATAGTCCAAGCTCATACTGAAAACTAGCTGCTGCTGCAGCTGCAGCTGCAACCCTCCTCTACATGTGCGCACCAAACTGGGAACTGCAATTCTGAGATGCTGTCAAATGAGAACTGGTGCCCTGTATTTATAGTGGTTCTGCCAGATTTGCTGGGGCCGACTTCTTCTGGATATGTGTCTGTTCAATATATTATTATTATTTCTAGCCGACTTCTTCTCTTGGAGGCTAATAACCTAATATTAATTATTTTCTTGAGCTGACAAGACTTCTAGGGTTATTAGCCAACTCATTAGGGTTTTCTCTTGCTTTCCAGAGTCTTCTATTCTCATCAAGTTCACACGTGGAGGTAAATACCTCCCGCAGCTACCATAATATTAACACTCCCTCCTAGCTAGGGAGGTATTACAGGTAATGGTCTTGAGCACAAAAATATACCATTTACCCGGTAGCATCAATATAGTCATCTAGACTATCTCATGACTAGATCATGAGCATCACCATCACCATCAGCTGCATCATTTCTCGAAACCATACTTCATCTGAGTAATTAGACATGATGCTGGATAAGTCACTCACACCATAGAGTGATACAAGAGCCATTCTTATAATCTAGAGGAGTAAATGCTCTGAACTAATTTTCGTCTGGAAAATCTCTGTTCATCATTCGTTTGGATGGTGATTATTTCCAATAAACTGCTGATAGTCTTCAAGGCAGTTAGAAAAAAAATAGAACACAACTGTGTCTATCCATAGCAGTACATAACTACAATCTAGTGGTTCACTACCACACCAAGTAACACACAAGTACTTGATCAACAACGTATAGTTACGAACAGTGGAGCATATCCACCACAATAGTCTTCATCTACTGTCATATAGTATTCATAACAAACATCTAATAACAACCTGCATAGAAACAATGTTATGATATATACTGAATTATTTGGTCCAATCTTTCACTCACATCTGTGAGCTCTGAAAGAATATCTACCTCTCGAAAAATGGAACATATCCACCACAGTAGTTTATATCTATTGTCTTCATAACAAACATCTGATAGCAACCTGCATAGAAACAATGTTATGATATAAATTGAATTATCTGGGCCAATCTTTCACTCACGTCTGTGAGATATGAAAGAATATCTACCCTCAGAGTAGAACAATGAGATATCTGGACTATTCTTCTCAAGCAAGGAAGAATAACTGTCCTGTCTTCTGAACATGGACCATCCCCACCCCGGGCCATTCTTCCTACACTAATCAAAGTGCACCCTAGAGAGAATGTATAAACCTAAGGAATGCCGAGTCTGGACCATTCCCCACCTTGGGCCATTCCTCCTACACTAATCAAAGTGCACCCTGGAGAGAATGTATAAACCCTAAGGAATGATTTTCCGGACCATTTCCTCTGTTAACCACAAGAGGAAAAGACTGTCCTGCATCAACCTCCAAAACGAACTATTCCTCATGTTAACTACAATGAGAAATCACTGTCCAGCGAGGTGGGCCAGTCTTATTTAGTAACCCTCAAGAAGAGAGACTGCCCTCGACCACTCCCCATGCTAACCACAATGGGAAGTCACTGTCTATGATACATTAGCAATCATACTACTTTCCATGTTAGCCACAATGGAAAGTGACTGTCCGTCAGAAGTCTCAATCCACTTTCCGAACATGAAAGCATTTGTCCAAGATGAACTATTTTTCAATTTTAAAGATGAATGTCTTCAATAATGTTTTCAATGCTCCCTCCTAACTTGGAGAGTCATTTCTTTCTTTTCCAATAAGATGGAAGTTGTTTCCACGAGCTCCAGCTTGAGTACGCAAACTCTTTCATCTTGGATAGAAGCTTTACCAAAATGTCTGCTTATCTTCTCATCTGTGGAGATATGTATTGGAGAAATCATTTTCTCCTTTCTGGACTTCATCATGGATAATGTAATGTTTGATTTCAAATGTACTCTAGTCTAGAACACTGTGAAGGATTCATGTAGATCTGAACAATAGAGTATATCATAGTTGGAAAACTGGAACATATCCATGTGGCACTTCTTCTGTCATCATGATATTTGATCTACTGAGTAGTCATCTTGATGTTATAGGAAATCTTCACCACGCTTCTGCTGTGCACTGGAGGTTCTCCACCAAGTTATCTTCTTTTATCTGCATATAAGAGTCTCTTTCTGGTATGCCTCAAAGTCTTGAGATTGCTCTTCATACGTTCTTTATTCAATTTCTCTGGAGAACATTCTTTGTATTCATCTGATGTAGAACTCCAACTCATGGATGTTGCGGATGATATAATGACTCATGTAGAGATAAGTTTGGTTTGCGGGAACAAGTAATCATCATAGTCTTCTCCCTCCATCTGGGAGAACCTCTGGTGCTGGGTCTCACAATGCTTTCATTCATAAGTCTTCCATACACTGTTCTTCATCATGACTTTCAGTTCCTCTGCTTGATTGCTTTTAGTGAGTTCATATCATGCTGGTAATCTTGTGATTCTTGATACAATGACTGGTTGTTCTGGTTCCTCTTTCTTTCTTGGAATCCTCATGTTCTTCTTCATGTTTTTCTTTAGTTCTTGGGTTCATGGAGTTTCTTATAGATTCTATGCCCTAGAGATTCCACTTCTTTCTTTCATCATAGGATCATGGATCTGGATGGACAACCAGAAATACTTTAAGGCTTCTCTTCGAAGAAGTCTTCTTCTGCAGTTGAACTGAACACGTAATGTCTTTTGTGACTGCTACCATGGATATATATACTTCATCATCTTCAATGGGTCATAGGATTAGCTCCCTCCTAATCCTTGCTTCATGTAAGAGTGCATATGATCGGCTCCCTCCGTCTAACGGAGTCCATGCTTCCATCTGCATCCTTATTGTCTTCTGCAATATATAATTGGCTCTCCGGTCTAACAAAGTCCACACTTCCATCTTGTTGTCTTTTATAAAACGTCATAAGTCTTTTTCCAATTTCCTCTCGATTGCTAACTTCTTTCTGTCTTTGCTTCTACTGAGTCTCTTCATGATTGATTCGGCTTAATGGCTTCCACATGATTTGTATCCCATCTTTTCATGTGTATTATCTAATGATATCCAATTCCATCTTGTTTTTTCTTCCATAGGTATAGTTCTTCTTGGAACACATTATCTTCCAAGAGATAGATATACAAGATATGTACAGAGACGATGCAAACAAGATATGTGCAAGAAATAAGAGGAGTGTTGTTACCTTTTTAGAAGAAGAAGTCTCTTCCATCCTCCTTAGTCTTCTTTGTAGGTTCCTTTTCTTCGGCAATCAATGCTTCGTGTTTCTCCTTCCTTTTCTTTAGCTCGAGACACTGATTCTTGTAGTGACCATATTTTTGACAGTTGAAGCATTGTACTTTTGAAATTTTTTTCTCTTGATTTGACTTCCTCCTTGAACCAAACTTCCTTTTGTTCCTGAAGTTATTGAATCTTGCTGTGAAGGCTTGATCATCGTACTTATTTTGGGGTTTCTCTTTTGCATTGATCCTTGATTCTTCTTGAGCACAAGAAGTCCAAAGTTCTTCAAATGTCAGGTACTCCTTCCTTGTGTTCATGCTTGCGGCAAATGCATCCCATGTCTTGGGAAGACCATTGAGTAATATGTTCACCAATTCCTTCTCTGAAGTGATCTCTTCAATAGCTTGTCGTTGATCTCTTAATTGGGAGATTCTTACAAAGTATGATTTTATGCTATCATCATCATTCATCTTCATGTCACGGAGCTCATTCTTCAGACTCATAACTTGTCCAATGTTTCTGACTGAGAAGAGATTTGTTAGGGCATCGTACATCTTCTTCGATGAGTCAAGATGGGAGATGTAGGGTATCAAGTGGTCTTTTATGGAATCCACTCTGATACTCATGGAATTGATGTCAACATCTTTGAACTTCTCCATAGCTGCAACGTTCTGTGGTTCCTTCTCTTCTCCTTCTTCAAACTCTAGCTTCACGATATCCAGTACTTTATTCTTGGAAAGGATGAGGTCAATCCTTTTCTTCCATGCTATGAAGTTAGAGTCTCCATCTAACTTGTTCTCAGACTTCATAGAGTTAGTCATGGCTGCTTGACTTGGTCAAACCCTAGATTTGACTAGAAATTCAAATTTCACGTCTTGGCTTGTTGAGAGTATTAGGAGATGCGCTATGCTAGGGCGCACTGATCTATCCGAAGATTAGGTCAATCTCTTCACTTAAGGTGCTTCAACAAGAGGTTTAGGGTTTCTGCAACTGCTCTTGCTAGTAACCCCAACGATAGTGTTTTGGGAGCTGCTTCTGCTAGTAACCCTAACGATAGTTTCTCAATGAGCTCAATATCCTAGCGACTATGTTTCCTTCCAGCGTTTAGTCTGAATGAAGGAGGTGTGGGCCCATAACCTGTTAGAATATAGAATATAGTGTGCTCATTTTACCAGTGATGATACCCTCGTCACCCAACTATAGGCCGAAGCCACCCTCCGAGCACCTTAACCTTAACTGAGAATTACTCCGGAAGAAAACCCTAGGCTAGATAGCCAAACAAGGTGTAGCGCATCTTCCTCCAAGGATAGCGCACCAACAATAGATGATCAGATAGTCCAAACCCTAGCCAAGAGATAGTCCAAGCCCATATTGAAAACTAGTTGCTGCTGCAGCTGCACCTGCAGCCCTCCTCCACATGTGCGCACCAAACTGGGAACTGCAGTGTGCACCAAACTCGAAACTGCAATTCTGAGATGCTGTCAAATGAGAACTGGCGCCCTGTATTTATAGTGGTTCTGCCAGATTTGCTAGGGCCGACTTCTCCTTCTGGATATGTGTCTGTTCAATATATTATTATTATTTCTGGCCGACTTCTTCTCTTGGAGGCTAATAACCTAATATTAATTATCTTCTTGAGCCGACAAGACTTCTAGGGTTATTAGCCAACTCATTAGTGTTTTCTCTTGCTTTTCGGAGTCTTCTATTCTCGTCAGGTTCACACGTGGAGGTAAATACCTCCCACAACTACCATAATATTAACAAGCATGAGGGTAGAAGACAGGTTGGAAGGATCTAGAAACTTCATATCTTGGAAGCATAGGTTGCAGATGATTCTAGACGATAATGATCTCCTAGAACATGTTACAATTGGTGTACCAGAACTAGATGAAGAAGAGCAAAAGACCAAGCATAAGAATAATGAAAAGAAAGCAAAGAGAATCATGTTAGATTCAGTAAAGGATCACTTGATCCAACATATTTCCGAACTATAGACAACAAGACAAATGTATGAAGCAGTCAACAGGTTATATGAAAGCAAATACGTTAGCCAACATGTTTCCTTAAGAAATCAACTTCGTAATATGAAGATGGAAAAATCAGAATCTGTCACATCCTATCTTATGAGAGTTTCTCAGATCAGAGATCATCTTGCAGCGATTGGAGATGCCATTAGTGACAAAGAGCTTGTAAGCACAACCCTAAATGGGTTTCCAACATTTTTGATTCCTTTTGTACAAGGAGTGTGTGCAAGAAGCAAGTTACCCAAGTTTGATAAGTTATGGGCAGATTGCACACACGAAGAATCTAGACTTGCATACCAACATAAGATATTAATTGTTGATGAAGAGGAAGCTCTTACAGCTCAAAAGAACAAAAGAAGTTCCTTCATGAAGAACAATAAAGAATCTAACTCTGTAAGAGTTCCAGATAAGAAGAAAGATGTTTCAAAGATCTAATGCTACAACTGTCAAAAGTTGGGACACTTTTCCTAGACTGTCCTCAAGGAAAAGGGAAAAGAAAGTATCAAGCACATGTGGTAGAAGAAAATGAATCTCCTCCCTCAAAGAAAGCTTTAGCAGAAATTGAGGGTTATGTACTTTAAGTTGAAGATAGTTGATCTGAAGAAAGATAGCAAATGGTGGAGTCCGTGGAGATTCCGCACACAAAAACAAAAGATAAGTATTCATGTTTATTTCTAGTATCTTGTTTACTTTAGTACTTTATCATTACAAGTTAGATATTTTTGTGAGAATGTTAATTAACCTCGTTTTACTTTAGTATCTATGCATACTTATGAAGGAAGTATCAAAGAAGAGGATGAAGAAAGAGATAAACTATTTATTTTAGAAAGCATATTGTAAGTAAGTTTATAGGTCTCGAAAGAAAGAACTTATGCCGTAACTTGTAGAAGTTAGACAACATGAGAAGGACATATGATATGGTGATAGTCAGTAAAGACTAGACAATATCCAATATTTATATAGGAGAATGAGGCTCCTAAAGATGCAGAACATAAATGTTCAAGATGAAGAAAAAGATGGATACTCAGATAGAGTTGATAAGATGCAGGTAACTACAGGTTGCTCTAGTACCGTTCTTATAGATGCAGAGGGAGCAAGTTGATCCAGTATGAATTCAGAAAGAAATGTTCGAACTCAAGAAGGCACCCAGGATATTACAGAAAAAAAAAATTCAAGGATGATGATTAGAAGCTTATAGTTTGGTGCAAGAGGGAGCCATGTCTCCGAGTTTGAAATGGAGGATCATGATTTGATGCAGTTAGGAAAGTAGATGGATGGTGCCCAGATATTTTGATCAAGATGAAAGTTATCTAGTAGATGGATGGTGCCCAACAGATGGGTAGCATGGTATTATACCATGGAAAGATTTTGGACCACAAGAGATTTTTTCAGATCCCATAGCTAGACCTTCGTAGAGAAGGAGAAAGAGAAAATACCTTCATAGAGAAGGAAAGAGCAATCCCACAGGTAGACCTTCATAGAGAAGGAAAAGATAAGAGACCTTTGTAGAGAAGTAAGAGACCTTCGTAGAGAAGGGGAATGAGAAATTTTCCAAGGTTAGACTCTGTCCAAGTGTTTTGTTTTGGATACTCTAGCGACATGCTAGAATACCCTCGTAGAGAGGGGTGTGACCACCCTCGTAGAGAGAAATGTGGATGTTTCTCTAAGGGGCAGTGGAAAAATGCTCTCCTCTGACCAAGGATTGAGTAGCTTGGAACACAAACCTTGACCATGTGGAATGGTTAGTTGGCTCTTGAGGTTTGTGTCGTGATCCTGCGTGGATCATGGAAAGGGAGTCTAGTCTTTCCCAAGCTAGCATCTTAGCTTCTCTAGTTCATGTGGGATGACTAGGATTGAAGCTATGGTAGTAGTCCTCCCCAGTGGATGGGTGAGATAGATGACTACAAGAGAAGGGAGAACATAAAAGGAATGGCAAAAATCATAGAATATCTTCTATGTGAAGATAAGATATCTTCTGTGTGAAGATAATAAAGAAGTATCTTCTGCATGAAGATGAAAGAAAGAAAGAGTATCTTCTACGTGAAGATAAATAGAACAAACCTTTCGATGATTTATAGATATGCCAGTCAGTGATCATGATGCCACATGACCAAGTGGATTATATTGATGCCTCTTGTTATCCAGTTGATGATGTTGCCCGATTGATGATGTTATCCAGTGGATGCTGCTACCTAATTGATGTTGACATCTGATGACTTGTCAAAAGATAAAGAACATCCTTTTTGTTAAGAGGGAGTGTTAAAATATTGTGTAACTGCAAAGAATATTCTTATCCCCTTTTGTGGATAAAGTAAAAGATAAAATATATTTATTGTTGATTAGATCAATCCCCTTTTGTGGATTGATTACGTTGGGCATTTTAATTGACCAAATCCCCTTTTGCGGATTGGTCAAACCCTAATTGTAATATGAAAAATAAGAAGTCAGCCCCCAAGCAAATTAAAGTGGTTCTAACCATCCAGAATGAGAAGTTGGCCCTGCCAGTGAAAAGACACTTCTATTCACACCTGCCAGATTGTTTAAATAAGAGATGCCAATGCCTCATTTAGACACACACTCAATTCACTCATCTAGTGCGTAAGTATTGAAGGAAGTTGTAATTACCAGTTGTCAGAAGAAGGAAGAGAGAGAGAGGCGCATCCTTGGGAGAGGAATTTCTGTGTTGTTTGGTTCATTGTCTTGGCATTGTATTGGCTATCTATATTAAGGAAGTTTTGTTGGGTTTTCTTCCCCATGAGGGTTTCTCATGATAAATGTTGTGTACTCTTGTGATTGTGTTTCTCTCAGTGATCCTATCTATGCTATTGTTATCTAGCAAATTGAAAGTAACCTAATAATAGCAGAAACTTTAACACAATTATCTTTCATGGCGGTAGGATGAGGCAAGAAAGGGGGGTTGTAGACTCCTTTAGGTTGGTTCCAGAGAACATAGGGAGTTGGAGCTTCCTTCAGGCTGAAGCCTGATAATCAAGGGGTTGTAGCCTCCTTTTGGTTAGAGCTAGATAATTTAGGGAGTTGTATATTCCTTCAGGTTGGAGCCTGTATATAGGGCATTGTAGCCTCTTTCTAGTTGTAGCTGGAGAATTGGAAAGTCGATGCTTCCAATGAATGTATTATTTTGATATAAGAAAATAATTCCTTGGTTTTCTCCCATTTGGGTTTCCATGTAAATTCTGGTGTATTGTGTATCTGATGTGATATTGATGATGTGATGCTACTTATGATGATATATTAAATGCTAATGATACAATGTTGAATATTGTTGAAGAATATATATTGTGATTAAAAGTAATTGAAGTACTAATATTTATTCACCCCCCCTCTTAGTATTCCAATAGTAGTGACCTCATCAACCAGACCCTGCAATACCTGTGCTCCTGAAGGAATGGTGGCAACAACATTCTAGGTATTTTCTTGCTTCCTATCTGTAGGATGCTATGTGTTATAATGTGGGTATTTCTACTCTCTACATGAGATCTATCACCTCCATGGGATCCACTAGGTCCACCTTGTCTTGCACCAAGAGGGTTCCCTCATTGACCCACTAGCTCCGTGAATACCTCAAAGGTATACTGTTGGAGCCTAGTTATCTTTGTCTGTCTCTGGGATGTCTCATTTTGTCCCTTGACTAGGTTATTTAGTATCTGGAGTGCCATCACATCTTGGTTGCCTTCCATGTTCCCTGTCTTTGGTTGGTCCATTTCAGATTCTTCTTCCTTTGGTGGCTCTGGGATGAGTTTTCCTCCATGCCCTTGTCTTCTAGGCATCGATGCACTCACAGGATGGAAATATCACCAGATCTGATACCACTGTAATATCCCCAAAAGAGATATGTTGGGATATTAA
>ML795609.1:79050-137827 GCA_009831015.1 Picea engelmannii | reverse complement strand
ATGATATTTCATCAAATAGTTTGCATCACATGAATTATAGTGTTGTAAATGTATGGAAACTTTCTACAAACAGTTTGTATCCAATATTCTCATTGATATTTTGTCAAACATATAGAAAACATCCAAGTACTCATAGAAATGAAAAGTACATCATGTAATTGATTATGGATGGATCTGGAATACAACAATAATAATTAACTAGAGGTTGCTACATCAGCTGCAATAAACACTACAAAACTCAATAAAACCTATGATAATGCCATTGTCTGATCCACAATTCATGTTGGATTGATACTGAGGTAAATAATATCCTCCAATCACCAAGAGATGACCCTCTCGGTCTGCAGGAACCCTTTGTCCTCTCAACAATCCCCTCTTCTCTAAAAATGGGCTTACGACACTCCTCTTAAATCCACGGCTCAAAAAATATGGGCCCATGATCTTCTCCTGTCACACATGAATCCTCCAAGGGTTGATGAATCCCTCTAAGGGACCTCACGACCCTCGTCAAATGCCTCTATGACCCCCTCACTCCTCTTGGCTAACAAATGGAAGGGTTTGACCCTCTCTTGAGGCACCAAAAACCCTTGCTACCTCTCTAAGCACCACAAACCAACAAAAAATGAGATCAAACTCCTAAAGAGCCTCCACGAATCCTCCCAAAAAATTGTTACTCCTCTAGACTGAAGATAAATAGAGTGATGAAGCCTCAATGGAAAAACACAGATGTATTTCCCCATATGCCTAGTTAGGATGGATATTGCACCACTAAAACCAAACTAGTAATGGAAGGGTTTTTCCAAAACGAAACCAAAAACCTTATCTCTAAGAGCACTCCAAATAAGAGATCAAATTGTAATGCCAAAGTGAAGCACTACCCCTCCTTTTATTCTTCCTCCGAGCCTTCTATATCTTTCTCTGTTTTGACCAAATCAATCCTTACCCTTATTTCCCCTTTAATATTTACTTAAACATTAAAAAGTACTTTTTAATGTTAAGTAATTAATAATTTTCCTTTTTATTTATTGTCATTTTAGAAACATAACATATTCTAACCAAATGACACTAAATAAATCCCCATGACTCCCTTTTCTCTACTAACTATAGCCTACGAGAGTCATATAGGATACTAAGTCATCCTCCATCGTGATCAAGAGGAAGGGGACATCACAGACCTCCCTTCACGAGATTGTTTCTCCCCAAGAAACTCCAAATCGACATGTTGCATACTCTTCTCTCCCTCCCATGTGGCATCCTCGGTGGGAAAATATTTCCATGCGATCAGGTACTCTTGGATCACTTTGCTCCTTAGTCTCCTCTTCTTGACATCAATAATATTCTTTGGATTTAGAACCGACTGAACTTCCTTGTCCACTGGAGGAATATTTGCTGAATTGGTGAACTACTATCCCAACTCCTTCTTGAGGCAAGAAACATGGAAGACATTGTGGAACATGTTACCCTCTAGAAAATCCATCTCATACACTACCTATCCAATCCTCCTGATCACCCTGTATGGTCCATAGAAGCGATGATTTAACTTCTTTGGGCCACTCCTCTTTAGTGAGGACTCTTTGTATGGCTACAATCTCAAAAAGAACAGATCCCCAACTTCAAAGTTTCACTCTATCCTGTGCTTGTATGCATACATTGTCTGTTGATTCTAGGCTACCTGTAGGTTCTCCTTTGGACTCGTAAGATGTCTTGACTCTCCTGCAACCAATATTTGGCCTTGGGGGCCCTGCTCTCCCCAAATTACAAATCTAAAAATGATGGGGCATCATAGACATACAATGCCTTGAACAAACTCATCCCGATGGACATGTGATAAGTGGTATTATAACAATGCTCCCCTAGATTTAACCACTTTATCCAAGATCTCTGTTGTCTCGACATGTAGTTTCACAGGTATCCCTCAATACACTTGTTCACTATCTTTGTCTGCCCATATTTCTAAGGTTGATAGATGGTACTAGGTGTCAACTCTCTCCTGGATAACCTGAACAACTTCTGATAAAATGCGTTGAGAAACCCGTTGTCTTAGTCATCGACTATGTACCTTGGAAGGCCATGTAGTCTGAACTCCTCTCGGAAGAACATGTATTCCACTTGAGATGAAATATACTCCAAAGGAATGGTAAATAAGTGCGCATATTTTTTCAATCTGTCCACCACCATGTAGATTCAGTCCCTTCCTTGTACCTTTGACAACCCTTTGATGAAATCCATGGAAATTGTCACCCATTTCTTCTCTGAAATAGGCAATGGTTGAAGTAGACCTGTAGGATGTGTAAGCTATGACTTGTTTTGCTGAAAATTCATGCACTTCCTCACATACCAAAGCACATCCTCTTTAAGAACCCTCCAAGAGAACCTCTCCCTCACCTATCTGTAGGTATTCGGATATCTCGGGTGCCCTGCCAGTGGTGCATCATGGAATGCCCTCATAATATTATCCTTGAGTGTGGAATCAGTGACAAGATAGATCTTGTTGTTGTAGTATATGATGTCATCAAATACCCTATACCTGTCATCCTGAATAATTCCCTCCATCAACTCACAGGTAAATGTATTCTTGGAGTATTCCACTAAGAGAATGGACTTCTAGTCTGTTGATATTTATTTCATGGAGAAAGTTGCAAGTCTCTTGGAAAGGGTGTCACCTATCTATAGGTCTTCAGATATCCTAGGCACCTTTCTAGTGGTGTGTCATGGACTAGCCTCAAAATCTTATCCTTGAGTGTGGACTCAGGGACATGATAGATCATGTATTTGTAGTAGATGATGTCATCCACTACCCTATACCTGTCATCCCGAATAATTCCCTCCATCAACTCATAGACGAATGTATTCTTGGAGTATTCCACCAAGAGAATGGACTTCCAGTCCGTTGAGATTTTTGTCATGGAGAAAGATGCAAGTATCCTGGAAATGGCATCAACAACTACATTCTTCTTTGCCTTCATGTACTCAATGTCAAAATCATATGCATGCACCGTAATCACCCACTTCTATTGCCTCTCGTTCAAGTCCCTCTACTCCATGAAATATCTCAAGTTGTTGTGATCAGTCCTAACAACAAAGTGTCCTCTCACCAGGTATTGTCTAAACTTGGACAATGCATGCATGATGGAAAACATCTCCTTATCATAAATAGGATAGGGATTCTCTGGCTCTCTCAACTTCCTGCTCTCGAAATCTATGGGGTGTCAATTCTGCATCAACACTGCTCCTTTCCCTTCACTCGATGCATCACACTCCAATACAAATGGTTGTGAGAAATCTGGAAGTGCTAAAACTAGCCAAGTTCTCATCAACTTCTTCATCCTCTCAAATGAAACCTGTGCTTCCTTTGACCATATGAAAACTCCCTTCTTAGTGATATTTTTCAATGGTGCACCTAGTTGTGAAAATACTTTCACAAAGAGCCTCTAATAGTTGCATATCCCGACGAACCATTGTAGCTTTGTAAGAGATCTAGGAGTGGGACAATCTAAGATTGTATTGATATTCTCTTGATGCACCTTTACTCCTACGACACTAATCACATGTCCCAGATAGAGGATTTATGTCGACCCAAACTCACACTTTTCCTCCTTGGAAAACAATGACTGCTCCTCCATAATACTAAGAATTTAATCCACATTCCCCATATGCTCCTCTCACATCTTGTTGTAGATCAATAGATCATCAAAGAACACTAGAAAGAACTTCCTCAACTTCTTATTGAAGATATGGTTCATACACAATTGGAAGGTAGTTGGTGCGTTAGTCAGCCCGAAGGGCATGACTAGAAACTTGTAGTGCCCATAGTGACATCTGAATGTTGTCTTATGAATGTCATCCTCTTTGAACTAGATCTTATGGTACCACGATCGAAGATAAATATTCAAGAAGTATACTGCCCCATGCAACTCATCTATCAAATCATTAATCTTGGGTATCGGGTACCGATTGTTGATTTTCTTCTTATTTGGTTCCCTGTAGTCAATGCACATCCTCATCATGCCATCCTTATTTTTCATCAGTACTATTGAATAAGCAAAGGGACTAGAGCTAGTTCTGATGTGACCCATCTCCAACAACTTCTATATGTCCTTCTCTATATCATCCTTAAACTTCTTTGGATTCCTGTATGGTGTGATGATCATAGGATTTTCACCCTCATCTAACTCAATGACATGATGAAAACCTCTTTGAGGTGGTCTCCATACCAGTAGAGTCCCAAAAACTCTTTCTTGCTTCCTGGGCAGCTCCGATATGTCCACATAACAATTTTGGCGATCATGTGATGGATTCTGTGTTGTGATCATGCACTCTATTGCACATGCCATGTCACCATGTACGAAGATGGCCTCCATGTGTTTGTTGGACACGATCCTCGGTTCCCCTGATGAAATCCTCATGATCTGATAGTTCATTTTGAAATATCCAAGTGAGTACAACCACTGGACTCCCAATACCTTATTGGTGTCTGCTAAATATACTACATAGAAGTCATCGGTCAATGTCTAGTTTCCCAATGTCACATCCAATCCTTTGAGTACAAGTCATGATGTACCCATCTTCTACCACCATGTTGAAACCCTCAAATTCCTTTTTCGTAATGTGTCTCCTAGTGACAAGTGTTGCATCGATGAATTTGTGGGTGACCCCACCATTAATCAATGTTGTAACTCTTTGTCCCTGTAAAAGACCTCTGATCCTTAATGTATAATACATGGGGGCCCTGAAGAGTGTGGAAATGGTAACCCTATTGACACCCTCTTGTAATTTTTCCTGTTTTGTAATCTCAAGGTGTGGTGGCTCACCACTTCTCTATCCACTGTCTTGTAAGTGAGTTTTCTCACCATCACCATCATCCTCCTCATCATAGAGCACCTCAATACAATAGACCTTACCTTTTCCCATACATTAGTGACTTGACTCTCAAGGTTCCTTTCAACTACAATAAATCTTGTTCCTCCTTAGCTCTATCTGGTTTTCCTCATCCATCCTATATTTCCATGTCCATGTCTTCTAGAGAGGCTTCGTCACCTAAATTTTTTGTGGAATAAAGAATTTTTCCAGTGTCTTCTTGGGGACTGTGTCTGTCATATCCTAGGTTTTCATGATATTTTCCTATAGTGTTATTGGCGTGAAATCCTTCACCCAAATTCTCAAGGGATCAGCCAAGCCCTCCGTGAATAGCATGATCAATATCTACTTAGAGATGTCAATCACCATGACTACCATCCTATGGAACTCTGTGACATGAGCCTCCGATATAGCTATCTTCCTCAACTATGCCAACTCCCTGGAGTGGATCTCTAGATCCTTCATATCGAACATGTCCATCAACCTCTAGGTGAAGTCTTCATATGTTGTTATGCTAGCATGACCTAACATCACTAGCCCATGGTACCATCACTCATGAGATTCTCCCTCCAAGTGTAGGGTGGAAAATATAATTTCCTTTTCCTTTGTCATCGGGTTAAAATAGAAATAAGTTTCCAACTTATGTACCCAAGCTCGGGTTATGCACCTGTTAGATCCATAAAAATATGAAACAATCAACTTCTCCAACTTGCACAAAAGATCAAATTTATGTTGGCTTTGTGTTGTCTTAGGCATGTTCCTCATCCTGAGGTTGGAGTAGTCTTGGTAAGAGATAGCTTCCTGGATCTCCTCCTCTAAATCTTAATACTCCCCGAATTAGGGAGTGACCTCGTCAACCAGACCTTGTGGTAACTCTGCTCCTATAGGTTTCTCCTGAAGGAATTGTGGCAATAACGGTCTATATATTTTTTTCCTCCTATATATAGGGTACTCTATGCTGGAATGTGGGTATTTCTACCATCTTCATGAGCTCTATCACCTTCATGGGATGCACTAGGTCCACCTTGTCCTGCACCAAGAGGGATCCCTTCTTCTCCCACCAGCTGTGTGAGTACCTCAAGGGCATGCTGTGAGAGCCTAGTTGTCTCTGCCTATCTCTGGGATGCCTCATTCTATCCCTTGACAAGGTTATTTAGTATATTAAGCGTCATCGCCACTCATTTTTCTTCCATGTTTCCTGTCTCTGTTTGGTCCATTTCGATTTCTTCTTCCTCTGGTGACTCTAGGATGGGTTGTCCTCCATGCCCCTATCTTCTAGGAATCAATGCACTCAGATGCTGGAAAAATCACCACCTTTGATACATTTGTAATATCCCCAATAGAGATATGTTGGGATATTAATGCTATTTGGTGTTTTTTTTTTTTTAATTATGAGATTTCGTCAAACAATTTGCATCACATGAATTCTAGTGCTGTAAATGTATGGCGACTTTCTACAAATCATTTGTATGCAATCTTCTCATAGATGTTTTTTCAAACATAAATAAAACATCTAAGTACTCTTAGAAATGAAAAATACATCATGGAATTTTATTATGGATGGATATGGAATACAACAATAATACGTAATTAGAGGTTGCTACAACAACTGCAATAAACACTACAAAACTCAATAAAACCTATGATAATGCCACTATCTCATTCACAATTGATGTTGGACTATTGTTGAGGTAGATCAGATCCTCTAATCACCAATATATAACCCCCTCATCATTTATAAACCCTATGTCCTCTCAACAACCCCCTCTTCTGTGCAAATGTGCCTATGACCCTCCTCCTAAACTCACGACTCAACAAATATGGGCCCGTGGCCCTCTCCTGTCACACACGAATCCTCCAAGGGATGAAATCTCCCTCTAAGGGACATAAAAAACCTCCTCAAATTCCTCTACAACACCCTCACTCCTTGCGGCCAATAAATGGTATGGTTTGACCCTCCCTCGAGGCACCACAAACTCTCACAGCCTCTCGAAGCACCGCAGACATGCAACAAATGATATCAGCTTCCCTAAGAGCCTCCATGGATCCTCCCAACAAGGAATTACTCCTATATACTGAAGAAACATAGTGTGATGAAGGCCCAAAGGAAAACCCCATATGGATTTTCCTAGATGTCTATCCAGGGTGGATATTGCACCACTGAAACCAAACTAGTAATGGACGGTTTTTTGCCAAAACCCCGACGAAAACCTTGTCTCCAAGAGCACTCCAAATAAGAGATCAAATCACAATGCCAAAGTGAATCACTAATCCTCCTTTTATTATTCCTTTGAGCCTTCTAGATCTTTCTCCGTTTTGAACAAATCAATCCTTAACCTTATTTCCCCTTTAATATTTATCTAAACATTAAAAATCACTTTTTAATATTTAATAAATTAATAATTTACCTTTTTATTTAATGTTATTTTAGAAACATAACATATTCTAACCAAATGACACTAAATAAATCCCCGTGACTCTCTTTCCTCTACTGACTATATCCTAGGGGAGTCATATAGGCTACCGAGTCATCCTCCATCATGATCAAGATGAAGGGGACATCACAATCCTCCCTTCTCGATATTGCTTGTCCCCAAGCAACTCCAAATCAAGATGTTGTAGAATATTCTCTCCCTCCCACATGGCATCCTTTGTGGCAAAATATTTCCATGCAACCAAGTACTCTCGGACCACTCTGCTCCTTAGTATCCTCTCCCTGACATCAACAATCCTCTCCGAAGTCGAAACCAACTACACTTCCTCGTCCAGTGGAGGAAGGTCTACTGAATTGGTGACCTGCTGTCCCAACGCCTTCTC
Organism: Picea engelmannii; assembly: GCA_009831015.1. NCBI lineage: Eukaryota > Viridiplantae > Streptophyta > Pinopsida > Pinales > Pinaceae > Picea > Picea engelmannii. The sequence continues at coordinate 130,153 of ML795609.1, read as the reverse complement.
GAGGAAATATACATGGAAGAAGTTGTGGATCATGCTACCCTATGGAAACTCCAACTCATACACTACCTCTCCAATCCTCTTAATCACCCTGTATGGTCCATAGAATCAAGAATTTAACTTATGTGCACCACTCCTCTTTAGATGGGATTGTCTGTATGGATACAATATCAAAAAGACCATATCCCCAACTTCAAAGTTGTGCTCTATCTTGTGCATGTCTGCATACATCTTCTTTTGATTCTGGGATACCTTTAAGCTCTCCTTCAAGACTCTCAAGATGTCCCGACCCTCCTGCAACCAATATTTGGCCTTGGGGGCCCTGCTCTCCCCAAATAAAAAATCCACAAATGATGGGGTATTGTATCCATACAATTCCTTGAATGGACTCATCCCGATGGATATGTGATAGGTGGTATTATAACAATGATCCTCTAGATGTAACCACTTTATCCAAGCTCTATATTGTCTTGACACATATTTTCACAGGTATCCCTCACTCCACTTGTTCACTATCTCTATTTTCCCATCTATCCGAGGGTGATAGATGGTACTAGGTGTCAATTCTGTCCCAGATAACCTAAACAACTCCTGCCAGAATGCACTGAGAAACCTGTTGTCTCAATCACTGATTATGTACCTCGGAAGACCATGTAGTCTAAACACCTCTCAGAATAATATGTCTACCACCTGAGATATTCTATACTCCAAAGGAATGGAAAATAAGTGTGCATATTTTTTCAACCTGTCCACCACCATGTAGATATAGTCCCTTCCCTGTACCTTTGGCAACCCTATGATGAAATCCATGGAAATGCTTGCCCCATTTATTCTCCGGAATAGGCAACGGTTGAAGAATACCTATAGGATGTGTAAGATATGACGTGTTATGCTAACAAGTCATGAACTCCCTCACATACCGAAGCACATCCTCCTTGAGACCTCTAAAAGAGAACCTCTCCCTCACCTTCCTATAGGTCTTCAGATACCCTAGGTGCCCTGCTAGTGGTGCATCATGGACTACCCTCAGAATATTATCCTTGAGTGTGGACTCAGGGAAAAGATAGATCCTATCTCTGTGGTAAATGTTTTCATCCACTACCCTGTACTTGTCATCCTAAAGAATTCCCTCCACCAATTCAGAGGTGAATGTATTCTTGGAGTATTCCACCAAGAGAATAGACTTCCAGTCCACTGAAATTTTTGTCATGGAGAAAGTTGCAGGTCACCCAGAAATGGCATTAGCAAACACGTTCTTCTTTCCCTTCACATACTCAATGTCAAAATCATATTATTGCACCTTACTCACCCACTTCTACTGCCTCTCATTCAAGTCCCTCTGCTCCAAGAAATATCTCAGACTGTTGTGGTCAGTCATAAACACAAAGTTTCCTCTATCCAGGTATTGTATAAACTTGGTCAATGCATGGATGATGGCCAACATATTCTTATAATAAATAGGATAGAGCTTCTCTGACTCTCTCATCTTCCTTCTCTCAAAAGTTATGGGGTTTCGATTATGCATCAACATCTCACACATCCCTTCACCAGATGCATCACACTCCAATACAAATGGTTGTCAAAAATATTGAAGTGCTAAGTCTGGGAAAGTGATCATCACCATTTTCATCATGTCAAATGAAAACTGTGGTTCCTATGACCATATGAGTGATCCTTTCTCAGTGAGATCAGTCAATGGCACACCCAGTTGTGAAAATCCTTTCATAAAGAGCCTATAATAGTTTCATATTTTGAATAACCTTGCATCTCTTTAAGTGATCCGAGAGTGAGCCAATATAAGATTGTCTAGATATTATCATGATGCACCTTTACTCCTTAGACACCAATCTTGTGTACCAGATAGAGGATTTATGTCAACCCAAACTCACACTTTTCCACCTTGGAAAACAACAACTTCTTCTCCATAATACTGATAATATCATCCACATGCCTCAGATGCTCTTCCCACATCCTGTTGTATATCATTAGATCATCAAGGAACACTAGTAAGAACTTCCTCAACTGCTTGTTAAAGATATGTTTCATGTACGACTGGAAGGTAGTTGGTGTGTTAGTCAACCCAAAGAGAATGACTAGAAACACATAGTGCCCATAGTGACATTTGAATGTTGTCTTATGGATTTCCTCCTATCTGACTCAGATCTAATGGTACCCTGATCGAAGATCAGTCTTCAAGAAGTACACTGCCCCATGCAACTCATCTATCAACTCATCAATCCTGGGTATTAGGTACCGGTTCTTGATTGTCTTCTTATTTGGTTCCTTGTAGTTGATTCACATCGTCATTGTGCCATCCTTATTTTTCACCAGTACTACAGAAGCAGAAAATGGACCAGAGTTAGGCCTGATGTTCCCCATCTCCAACAATCCCTATATGGTGTTTTTTATCTCGTCCTTAAACTTCTTCGGATGCATGTGTGGTGTGGTGATCACAGGATTTACACCCTCCTCTAAATCAATGACATGACCAAATCCCTTGTTAGGTGGTCTCCCCACCGAAAGAGGCCCAAACACTCTGTCACACTTCCCAAGTAGTTGCTATATGTCCACATGATAGTGTTGGTGATCCCGTGATGGATTATGTGTTGTGATCAAGCACTCTACTGCACATGCCATGTCACCATCTTTAAATATGGCCTCCTCGAGTTTGTTGGAAATGATCTTGGGTGCCCCTAATGACATACCTCTCAAAATAACTTGTTTTCCTCCTAAGTTTATGAAATCCATATTCATGATCTGATAGTTCATTTTGAAATATCCAAGTGAGTACAACCACTGGACTCCCAATACCATATTGGTGTCCGCTAAATCTACTACATAGAAGTCATTGGTCAATGTATAGTTTTCCATTGTCACATCCAATACTATGATCCTTTGAGTACAAGTCATGTTGTACCCATATTCTACCACCACATTAAACCCCTCAAATTCCTCTATCGGAATGTGTCTCCTAGCAACAAGTGTTTCATCGATGAAGTTGTGGGTGGCCCCACCATCGATCATTGTTGTAACTCTCTGCCCCTACAAAATTCCTTTGATCATAAATGTATAATACTTGGGGACCCTTGAGAGTGTGGAAATGGTAACCCTCTTGACACCCTCCTATAATGGTGCATGCTCTATAATCTCAAGGTGTGGTGGTTCACCACTACTCTATCCACTGTCTTGTAAGTGAGTTGTCTCATCATCACCGCCATCCTTCTCATCGAAGAGCACCTCAATATAATGGACCTTACCTTTTCCCATACATTGGTGACCCGACTCCCAAGGTTCCTTGCAACGATAGAAAATATTATTCCTCCTTAGCTCTCTCAGAGTTTCCTCATCCATCCCATCCTTCCTTGCCCATGTCTTCTAGGGAGGCTTCATCACCTTACTTTTATGTGGAATAAAGGTTTTTTCCTTTTTCGTCTTGGGGATTGTGTATTCCATATCATGGGTTTTCACGATATCTTACCATATCATGATTGGCCTGAAGTCCTTCACTCAAACTCTTAAGGTCTCATCCAATCCCTCCGTGAATAACATGACTAGTATCTCCTCAGAGATATCAGTGACCATGACTTCCATCCTCTGTAAATTTGTGACACAAGCCTCTCGTGTACATGTCTGTTTCAATTGTGCCAACTCTCTGAAGTGGATCTCAGGATCCTTCTTATTGAACCTTTCCATCGACCTCTTGATCAAGTCTTCATATGTTGTGATGTCGACATGCCCTAATGTCACTATCCCATGTTACCACCACTCATGAGATTCTCCTCCAAGTGTAGGGTGGAAAACTTAATTACCTCCACCTCTATCATTAGGTTACACTGGAAATAAGTGCCCAACTTATGTACCCAAGCTCGGGCTGTGCAACTGTTAGATCCATCAAATGAAACAATGAACTTCCCCAACTTGCGCAGAATATCAAATTTTTGCTCGCTATTTGTTTTCCTAGTCATGTTCCTCATCCCGAGGTTGCAGTAGTCTTGGTAAGACATAGTTGCATGGATCTCCTCCTCTAACGACTGATACTCCCTAAAGTAGGTAGTGACCTTATCAATCGAACCCTGCGATACCTGTGCTCTTGTAGGATACTCCCGAAGGAATGGTGGCAATAATGGTCTAGGTATTTTCCTACTTCCTATCTGTAGGATAATATGCGTTGGAATGTGGGTATTGTTACCCTCTACATGAGATATATCACCGCCATGGGATTCACTAGGTCCACCATATCCTGCACCAAGAGGGTTCCCTCATTGACCCGCCAGTTGTGTGAGTACATCAAAGGTCTACTGCTAGAGCCTAGTTGTCTCTTCTTGTATCTGGCATGCCTCATTTTATCCCTTGACCAGGTTATTTAGTATCTGGAGCATCATTTCCTCTCGATTGTCTTCCATGTTTCTTGTCTCTGGTTGGTCCATTTTAGTTTCTTATTCCTCTAGTGACTTTGGGATGGGATGTCCTCCACGTTCTCGTCTTCTAGGCATCAATGAACTCACAAGCTAGCAATATGACTAGCTCTGATACCATCATAATATCCCCAATAGAGATATGTTGGGATATTAATGCTATTTGGTATTTTTTTTTAATTACTAGATTTTTTTAAATAGTTTGCATCGCGTGAATTCTAGTGATGTAAACGTATGGTAACTTTCTACAAATAGTTTGTATGCAATATTCTCATAGATTTTTTGTAAAACATATAGAAAACATCCAAGTACTCATAGAAATGAAAAAGACATCATGGCGTTTTGTTATGGATAGATTCAAAATACAAAAATAATAAGTAACTAGAGGATGATACAACACCTGCAATAAACACTACAAAACTCAATAAAACCTGTGCTAATTCCACTATCTCATCCACAATTGATGTTGGACTACTGTTGAGGTAAATCAGATCCTCCAATCACCAATAGATGACCCCCTTTCTCTACAAAAACCCTCTTCCTTCTTAGCAACCCCCTCCGCTATGCAAATGGTCCTACAAACCTCCTCCTAAACCCACAGCTTAGAAAATATGGGCCTACAACCCTCTCCTATCACACATGGATCCCTCTAAGGGTCCTAACAACCCTCCTCAAATGACTCTATGGCAGCTTCATTCCTCGCGACCAGTAAATGGAAGGGTTTGACCCTCCCTCGAGGCACCACAAAGCCTCACGACCTCTCTAAGCAACAAAGACCTGTAAAAAATGAGATTGTCATCCTTAAGAGCCTCCATGGATCCTCCCAACAAGTTTATACTCCTCTAGACTAAAGACACACAGTGTAATGAAGCCCCAATAGAAAAACCCAAATGGATTTCTCCAGATGTCTAGCTAGGGTGGATATTTCACCTCTGAAACCAAACCAATAATGAAAGGGTTTTTCCAAAACCCCAATGAAAACCTTGGCTCCAAGAGCACTCCAAATAAGAGAAATCATAATTCCAAAGTGAAGTGCTACCTCCTTTTATTCTTCCTCTAAGCCTTCTAGATCTTTCTCTGTTTTGACCAAATCAATCCTTAGTCTTATTTTTTCTTTAATATTTACTTAAACATTAAAAATAACTTTTTAGTGTTTAAGTAATTAATAAGTTACCTTTTTATTTAATTTCATTTTAGAAACCTAACATATTCTAAACAAATGACACTAAATAAATCTCCGTGACTCACTTTTCTCTATTGACTATAACTTATGGGAGTCGTATAGGCTATTGATTCATCCTTCGTCATTATCAAGAGGAAGGGGACATCATAGTCCTCCCTTCTTGAGATTTCTTGTCCCCAAGAAACTCCAAATTGACATGCTACAAAATCTTCTCTCCCTCCCATGTGGCATCCTTGACAAGAAAATATTTCCATGCAACTAGGTACTCCCAGATCACTTTGCTCCTTAGTCTCCTCTCCCTGACATTAATAATCCTCTCTAGAGTCAAAACCAACTTCCCTTGCTCGTTTAATGGAGGAGGATATGATGAATTGGTGACCTACTATCCAAAATCCTTGAGGCAAGATAGATGGAAGACATTGTGGATCCTACTACCCTTTGGAAACTCCAACTCATACACTACCTCTCCAATCCTTTTGATCACCCTGCATGGTCCATAGAAGTGAAACTTTAACTTCTCTCTGCCACTCCTCTTTAGTAAGGAGTGTATGTACCGATGCAATCTCAAAAAGAACAGATCCCCAAATTCAAAGCTGTGATCTATCCTGTGTCTGTCTACATACATATTCTGTTGATTCCAGGCTACCTACAAATTCTCCTTAAGGACTCTCAAGATGTACTGACTCTCCTACAACCAATATTTGGCCTTGGGGGCCTTTCTCTCCCCAAATTCTAAATCCACAAATGATGGGGCATCCTAGCCACACAATGCCCTAAACAAACTCATCCCAATAGACATGTTATAAGTGGTATTATAACAGTTCTCCCCTAGATGTAACCACTTTATCCAATCTCTCTGTTATCCCGACACATAGTTTCGTAGGTATCCCTCAATCTACTTGTTCACTATCTCTGTCTTCCCATCTATTTGAGGGTGATATATGGTACTAAATGTCAACTCTAACCTAGATAACTTGAACAAATCCTTCCAGAATGCGCTGAGAAACCTGATGTCTTGGTCACTAACTATGTGCGTTGGAAGACCATGTAGTCTAAACACCTCTCAAAAGAATATGTTTTCCACCTAAGATGCACTATATTTTGAAGAAATGGAAAATAAGTGTGCATATTTGGTCAACATGTCCACCACCACGTAGATACAGTCCCCTACCCTGTACCTTCGACAACCCTATGATGAAATCCATGGAAATGCTTGAAATCCATGGAAAGGTCTCCGGGAAAGGGAAACAACAACTACATTATTCTTTCCCTTCACATACTCAATGTCAAAATCATATGTCTGCACCTTACTCACTCACTTATGCTGCCTCTCATTCAGGTCCCTCTGCTCCAATAAATATCTCAAATTATTATGGTTAGTCTGTTACAGAATGTTCCCCATGTAGACAGGTGAAACTTCCCTTGTATTGCTAGACCCCTATATCAAGATATAAAGAGTACCAATGGACACTGACATCCCTTTAAACTCATTTAAAAAAATCAATTCGAGAAGGACATAAAGGATATGATGTACCTTTTTCGACGTTTGGCCTCACTGCTTCCAATCCCGGAGCTTGATCCTCAAACTCCCTGACGCAAGCTGAAATCTGCAATAGACAACAAAGGGAAACACCTATCTCCTACTCTACTTGATTAGATAAGACAAGTCTATTTACGAAGATTAGAGCAATAGTAAACAAGAAAATGTAATAAGACATAAACTTGAAGGAAATGGGCCAAGTATATATTGAATGAGAACCAATAATAAGATACTTATAGACCACGATTGATGCTGCAAAAACCTATCCAAGCTCTCCTCGTCCAACCTTTGCACGAATGAATCAATATCAAAATGATGATGCTTCACTGATTTCTCCCCCCTTTTCACCATGGAAATACCTCTAATTTATAGGCTTTGAGAGGCTCAACCACCGTGAGTATTTTTGGAATTTTTTGAGGATATGGCTCCATAGGTTATGATTCTTTCCTTAGATAGAGACATGGAGTAGGACTTGAGCCAAAAAAATCCCAGCCTTTGAGAGTTGTCCAGTAGAAGAAGTTTGGATTCTCCATGATTTCCTCCAACCAACAATGGTGCTCCCTTAAAGCTGAATATAGAGTGCCATGGCACCCCCTTAGCATGGCATAGGGAGCACTGATGCTCCCTAAGCATGGGCAGGGGAGAGCCGATATTCTTAAATGCTAAGAAATGGTCGAAATCTCAGGGGAAAAAGTATGTTTTGACTGCCAAATGATGGAGCTCTCTCTTCCAACATGATTTAGGGTTTGTGACAAGTATTTTCATGGCTTCGATTGATTTGTGACACTTACCAAAAGTGTACGAGGCATGTTACAACACTTACGACACTTGCGACAATTTGGGTGTGACACTTCTGAAACTTGTGACACTTAGGATGTGACGTTTATGCCACATGTGACACTTCTGAAACTTGTGACACTTAGGATGTGACGTTTATGCCACATGTGACACTTAGGATGTGACGTTTGTGCCACATGTGACACTTGCGACTCATAGAATGTGATGTTTGTTCCACGTGAGACACATTATGCAAGTGTGAAAATTTGACGTGTAACAGATTCCCCCCCAAATTTTGAAGTCAGAAGAGGAAACTGATGGTCAAAACACTTTATAGATTATTCAATGCAAAGGTGATGGAGTCAAAGAACTTGGTAGAAGCTGCAAACAATCATCAAACAATATAAATATATGTTTCATTCCTGAGGCAACCATACCTATGCTCGCAATATAAAGGACTCAAATCATGGCCACTGACCAATACATTGCAGATCCATAATGATATCGAATACTGAGATGGCCACCAAAGATACAATTTGGATCCATTCCTCCATGACATGACCTAATTGCAACCACGAAAGAATACAAAGTGGAGCTACGATATGACAAGAGCATAGCCACAGACCAATACAAAGTGGATCTATGTAATAGTATGTATATCGGTCAAATGATCTCCATTGCGACTTGGGAAAATCATAGAACAAGGTGAGTACTCAACCCAGGGTCTTTGTCCTGATCTTAAAAAAATCTGATTATATCCATGTGAATAGATGATTTGATGTCGAACATAGTAGAAAGCACTTGATTACCAGTCATTGATGTATATTATTAACAAGCGCGAGGGAAATCACCATTGATGTCAATGACTCTCAAGGTATCTATAGTACATTCTAACGAACGTGAATAATGAGCTGAAGTCGAACATTTGTGAAATCAATCAATCAAGGGTCATCGATATAAACCCATTGTCGAAAGCGAGGAGGCCTACCATTGAGGCATGCAGGTTCCAAAGTACTAATGTGTTTCTAAGTATAATTCTTGTATAATGTGCTGAAGTCAACATGAAAAGACTCGTCAAAGGAGGGCCTTGAAGTATCCTCCATCATCAACATGAAATTGTCATAGGAAAATGATATGAGATGGTGGATTAAATGAATATGGACTGACATAGGAATGGAAACTGGTAATATTGTAGATGGTTGGTATGAAATGAAAAACTTCCCTTGAAAATTATGAGGCATGACACAAGACTTGGAAACTTTGACTCGTTTGATAAATGGACCAAAACATAGTGTGATGATCAACGGGGCACTCTTCGTGTGAGCTGCAGGAGTAACATGAATCATGGGATCGGTATGAATCAGGGGCAAGTGAATTAACCAACTGTAAGGAGAGATGCAAATATATGTCATGTTGAAGGGAGACAACAAAAGATTCCTTAATGGTTTCAAGACACTTGACCCACTTCCTTCAATTTTTTGCCCCATCCAGATATATGAGTACCTCTTTCTTGTTTAACGAGCTTGAGGAGGACAACATGTGATTGGTATAGCTCATCCTTTGGATGATTCCCTCATCATATGTTTAACGAACCTAAAGAAGGAGAAATTCGATCTTGTATGGGTCCTGGAGATTGGACTCACATAAGTCCTTCGATGCATAGCTTTACGAGCCCAAAGCATGGATGATTTTAAGGATGGAAATTTATTTTAAAATGTAGAAACCTTGGCGAATCTTACTAATCCTTCATATGCCAACTATAAATGATTGGCGATATTTTTGTAAAAATATTCAAATTTCTAAGGATTTTATATATATTTTTAGAAAATTTTGGCGATTTTTAAGGTAAAATAATTTTATCCTATAGAATTTGGGCGAATCATTTTTAAAATAACGAATCTCGTTTTTGGAAAAATCATGGAAAATTAGCCCATGAGCGAAATTTAGCCCCTAAAATCATCCCTGGCCCAAAGAAGGTAAAATCGGTGATTTTTCACGATTAGAGACTCTCAAAAGAACTTAAATATGACTCCATGGATGACTTTTTTGTGAATTTAGTCTACCAAGCCTGAAAAAAGTGTGAAAGAATACATGGGAGAACTCTTCTAATCATGCTTGACTAGAGTATTCATTTTTCATAATTAGTCTCACGAGGCCAAAAAATATATAAACTACCACTCGATAGACGTCCTTTGAAGCCTTTTAACGGGTGTGAAAGGAAACAAGCTCACTTGACAATATTTTCCTGTTTAGGGAGTCTGAAAATAGCTTAAAGGAGACTCCAAAGATTTCCTTTTTCATATATCTTTACGAGTCCAAAAAAGAGAAAAAAGTGTACTCGATAACCTGTTCTCATGTTTTAATGAGCACGAGAAAGAATAAAGACTAAGCTCGTTCTAGAAAAACATCTACGTTACGATGCGAATGACCCCCAATCGAGGATCACTCCTAGAAGTGTGTCTCTCTAGAGGTGTTTTTCCCCTAAATTTGCGTGATAGAATCTAGTGGTTTCATTCCGTTATGATGTCCAGAGGCTAGAGACCTTCCCCCCAAGCATCATTTCTTCTTTCCTTTTTTAGGTGTCTGGCTACTAATAATAATATTTTCACTAGGCAGAGGAAACGAAGATTCAAGTATTCTATCCAATGCGAGACTTGATTCGGATGGAGGGGGGTTTGTTTCATTTTTAACGAGATTGACAGAGATGATGAACTATTCTAGTAAGCATTTGTTTCACTTTTTAATGAGCTTGACACATGAAAATAACTATGCTCATTGATACCAGGTACTACCAAAGGATCAAATAATTCTAAGGATTGTCTCACTTGAGTCGAAATCATATTTAACGTGGAAACTTGTGGGGTGGGAGGAGCAGGAAAAGTAAAACCCCCCATGAGTGAGGAATCCCTAAGGAGACCTACTCCTACACTCTCAAAAATATTATGTCCTAGAAAAGGGACATTATTCATTGAAACATTGTGGAGATATGGAGTTGTATAATCAAGTTGGTCAACAATGATAATTTTTCCTTAATGGGGAAATTGTAAAATATGAAACACCGAAGATGTGAAAAAATTCATCACATAGAACCAACTACGAACAAGTAACAAATTGTAATCTAGGAGCACTTCAACCACTTTGATATCGACCGAAACAGTCTTACCCTTCAATGTCATGACAAAATCTTGCAAGAGTCCTTGAGGTTTAAAACCACGTCCATCAAATGCTTTCTAAAGGATCAGATCCTGTCACTGAGAGGGGGGGGCGGGTGAATCAGTGACACAATAATTTGATCATTTTTATTTTATTTATGCAAACAAAATTTTGACACAATATTTATCATGGAAACAAATGGGAAAAACCACAAACTCTTTTCTATTAACTGCAAAATTTGTTTTACGTGTTACATTGAAGGAAGATATTCTTCCTTTTCGATCAACACCAACTGATCAGGATGCACCCACACCCTTATTCACCAACACCCACTGGTAGGAGGCTACGACCCCCTGTTTAGTTAGCTACAACTGACAAGGAAGCACCAACTCCCTCTGTAGACACTAGCATGCCCTTGCACCACCCAACCACCCTTGATTTTTTGAATCCGGACAAACTTCTGTATTAGGTCTTTCACTGCATCTCTCTCTGCTTCTCTGTTATAATATATTCTCTGATTAGGACTACAGAGACACGCTTTCTTCTCAACACTCTTCCTCGTTTATATATTCTTCAAAATGGTGTGAGAGTGAAACAATGTGTCCCTTGGTTTTGAACCATCGCACCTCTTTGTTTAACTTAACCATAATCACTGATTATTATTTTTACTGCGAGGTTTTTCGTAAATTGATCACATATGGATCAATTTCATCCTTTAAAACTTGATCTCGAATCTCTGTTATTTTCACAGAAACTAAATTATGCATAGGCGCTTCCTTCAAACCATTATATGTGACCGAGTGTAACAGAACCACAGGCTTAACAATTATAGCTATGTATTATATTGTCATTTAGATCTCTATATCATATGACCAACTATGGTGACCAAATGCTAGGCCAAATGAGTGCTTTGAGTGCTTATTAAATCAATGGTCACGATTCAATCTTCTGATGAGATGGATGGTTGACATAAATTTTCCCTTCAGAACTTTGGGTTTTCAACTTTTCAAACCTTCAAATCAGATCGGACGGTTTATTTTACGGAAACAAATCAATGGTCAGATTTGATCCTTACACACATTCTTTAACTGCTTAATCCAATGGCTAGGACTTAATCAAGCATTGGGATGGATGGCTACGGTTTACTCCGGGACTTTGACTATTTCAACTTACACTATCCTTCCATTGTACCATGATCAACGATTGAGAATAAACCCAAAGTGATCCTTCATATTGAACGACTCGTATCCTTGCTGACGTGGTCTCCCATATTCCCTTTGGTGACGTGGTCTGCCATATGTTCTTGCTGACGTGGTATGCCACATGTCCTTGCTGACGAGGTCTGTTGACCTGATCTGCCATATGTTCTTTGTAGACGCGGTCTTCCACCGTGGTCTGTCACATGTCCTCTTGAATCGGACGGCTGAGGCTTACTTCAGATGATCCGACGGTCGAGAATTTATTTCGGCTCTCCGAGTCTCCGAGCTTCAGGAATTTCAAATATCAAACTTAAAATTTTGAACTAAGATTTTTTCGGATAGTAACCTCCTCATATATTTATACTCGAAGTGAATGATGTTTGTTTGATTAGGATTTTAGATCAACGACTTGATTTGTCTACGATGCAACTATTATAGCTTATCCTATCCTTCCATTTAGAATGATCCAACGAATGACGAAAATTCACATAAATGAGATCTCAGATCTTACCTCACTTATCCTATCCTTCCACTCGAGAATGATCCAACGACTGACGAGAATTAGGGTTTGATCCGATGACTGACGTGTATTTGGATAATCAAATTCTCAACCCTTTAGCCCCGCTTATCATATCCTTCCACTTTAAGATGATCCGACGGTTGACGAGAATTCAGGTTTGATTTGATGGTTGATGGGTATTTGGATAATCAAATTCTCAATTTTTCCCCACTTATCCTATCCTTCCACTTTAAAGTGATCCAACGGTTATGAAAACACTCGAAGCGGATCAACGGTTGACGATGATTGTGGAACCACAACTTGCGAATGATTTAACTCGACACCCAAACTCCACAATTTGAAGTTGTGCATTGTTGGTGAGTCAACCACAGTCGTCGATATTTGAAGCTATAAGATCTGATGGTCCTAACTCATTGCAAGATTGGAAATAACACGGTTTTTAATTCTCCTTTCAATATCCGCAATCCATCTGTGCCGTTGATATGGAGATTCAACATCCAACGATCACAACTTAATATGATCATTTGTTGGATCTATCACAATCGTCGATTTTTGAGTGTATGAGATCTGATGATCTAGACTGATTGCGGGATTGTAACCAGAGAGTCGTTTAATTCTTCTTTTGTTCTTCGTAATTCATCCCCATTGTTGATCTGGCAATTGCGCATCAACGGTATTGATTTGATCTGATCTAATCCCCCAACGATTCTTCTAAGATTAATCACGCCGTCTCTTCTGAGATTTGATCTTCATTCTCTAACCCTCCTGAGCTTTAATCTCTGCATATCATTCAACTGTTTGACATCAATCATTATATACTGTTGACTAGTCCTCCAATGATTTTTTCTAAAATTCATTCGCCATCTCTTCTGAGCTCTGATTTTCATTCGCTAACCCTCCTGAGCTTTTATCTCAACTTATCATCACATCAATGAGATCGACTGTTGACGTCAATGACAATACCAATGACACTATTTCCAACAATCGCCCCCTTTTTCATTGATGGCAACTCACAAACTTCATACACAATCTCCCCTTATGATGATGCTTCTCTCCTCTGAAGTTACTCTCCCCCTTTGACATCAATGGAAAATAGTTTCTCCTCCTATGATTGTTGTCTCCCCTTGATTTGGTGCCAATTGATGCATTTTTATTTATTTTGAGAGATTTAGGTTGGAAGAAAGATTACTCCCAATTTTTTCCTGAGATATTCAAATACATCTCTGCTTAAGGGTTTTGTGAAAATATCTGCCACCCGTTCTTGTGTTGGAATATATTCCAATTTAATGTTCTTATTTTCAGCCTGATCTCTTAGATAGTGGTACTTTATGTGAATGTGTGACAACAATGCTATTTCTGTTTGATACAATAGTTGTCTTCTTGTGTGCACTCCATCATTCATATCTCCAATAATCAGTTCTCGGGGATGATTCTTTTGAATCATTCTTGAGGGTGTATTTATGTCTCTTATGAATTCCTCTCTTATTTCTTCTTGAATATCTTTTTCGTCTTCACTCGTATGCATATCATCATCTTCCGTTTCTTTATTCTCTTCTACTTCTTGTACTTCTGTGCCAATTGTCTCATCATCATCTTCATCTTCACTTTCAAGTATAGTCTCTTGATTTTTTATTCTTAACATTTTTAGGTCATCCACCTTGACATATGCACTCTCAACAATATTATGTGATCTAAGATTGTAGCATATGTATGCTTTCTTGTTAGAAGCATATCCAAGAAAAATACCTTCATAAGATCTGGCATAAAATTTTCCAAGATTCTCATCAAGTCTTTTGATGTAGCACTTACTTCCAAAGACCTTGAAGTATTTTACCAATGGAGCTCTTCCAAACCATAGTTCATAAGGAGTCTTATCAATATTAACCCTGAGCTGACCTCTATTCAATATGTATACTATTGTGCTTACAACTTCCCTCCAATATCCATAAGAAAATTTTGCTTCATTGAGCATAGTCCTTGCAGCCACCTGAACTGTTCTATTCTTTCTCTCAGCAATCCCGTTTTGCTGAGGTGTTCTGGCAACAAAGAATTGTCTTTTTATTCCATGGGTTTCACATAAGAGATTAAACTTCTTTGAGGTGAACTCACCACCATTGTCTGATCTAAGACATTTAATTTTTGCCTCCTTTTCATTTTCAACAAGGGTTTTAAAGGCTTTAAATTTGTTAAGTGCTTCTGATTTTTCTTTGAGAAAACATATCCAACCCATTCTAGTAAAATCATCAATGAAAAACATGAAGTAAGACTCTCCTTGCAAACTCTTGGTTCTTGTAGGTCCACATAGGTCAGTGTGAACAAGCTCTAAAGGTTTTGAGGTTGTGTATTCTTTTGCTTTGAATCTTATTCTAGTTTGCTTCCCTAGTTGACAGTGTCTACACATAGTATTTGAGGGATTTATGATATTTGGCAAGTTTCTTACTACACCAAGATTGCTGACTTTCACTAGATTGTCAAAGTTAATATGCCCCAACCTTCTATGCCATAGCCAACTTTCATCTACTAAATTCATATGACATTCCTCATTCAATTTTGCATCTACTATATACACATTTTCTGGAGTTCTAGGAGCAGTACCAACCAATTTTCCTGTGTCTTCTCTCCTAATCTCACACTTCTAGGAATCAAAGATGCAAAAGTGCCCCTGATAACAGGTTTGGCTGACACTTAATAGGTCAGGTTTTAGTTTTTCAACAAGCAACACATTCTTGGCTTTGTCTTTTCCCAAACTCACAATGTCTTTCCCAAGTATGTTACCTGAAGCATTGTCACCAAATGTAACTTTACATTTTTGTTTCTTTAAGTTCAAAAACTTGTCTTTGTTTCTTGTCATATGTTTTGAGCACCCACTGTCAACATACCATAGATCTTCTTTATCTTGGGTTTTTAAGGCAATAAGACATTCCTTCTTTGGTGTTTTCTCTTTCCAAAGATTCTTTTTCTCTCTAATGAATCTTGGTTGTTCTGAGGCTTCCATAATTTGCAATTACTGGACTTATGTCCATAGTTATGGCATCTGAAGCATTCTAGGTCCACTTCTTGTAGAGGTGCAAAGGAGTTATAGTTTCTGCTTTTGACTTGATTTACTAATTGGTTATCTCTACGGTTATAGTTCTTAACCCTAAATTTTTTCCTTCTATATGCTTTACAATTCATAGCTTTGTGTCCGAAATTAGAGCATGCAAAGCAATAACCAAAGAAAATGCGAGGATACATGTTTTGATAGAACTTCTTTGGTATTGTTTTATCTTCCTTCTTGATGGGTGGAAGTGGTCCTCTGGAGTTCTGATCATTTCTTGTCTTCTCTTCATTTTTCTTCTTGAATGTACTGAGGAGAGTATCTGCATAAGATTTTGAATTAACTTGGCTTTCATCTTGAGAATAGCCTATTCCATTTTTATTACCTGAATCCCTTTGTGTGGTAATAATCTTATCTAATATTTTAGAACTATTTTCATATTTTGTTTGAATGAACTTTGCATCTAGTTCTTTTTTTAGGTGAACTATTTCTTCCTCCATTCTTTCACGGGTTGTTTGTTTTTCTTTAAGAGACTTTTATAGACTTTCTTCGATCCTATTTGCTTCTAGGATTTTTTTTTTTTCATGTTGCTCATGAGTTTCTCCATCTCCTTTTTTTTTTCATGTTTTTCCTTTTGTTCAACTACAAAAATTTTCAGCTATCTATATTTGGTTTTGTATTTTCTTCATTCATCCAAGGCATTGTGAAGTTCTTCTTCCATATTAAATTTTGCTTCATCTTCTGACTCTTTTTCATGTTTAATGTCTTCTATATCATTAGACTCTTCAATACCTAGAAAAATGACTTCATCATCATCACTGTCACTATACTCTGATGAACTGTTTTTTTCTTCTTTTGAGTAAAAGTTCTTTTTCCCTTTGTAAATTTTTTTCTTGTAGTTGGGTTTTTCTTTTTTCTTGTACTAGTTGGTTTTGTTTTATTCATTTTCAAGGTCCTCCTTAGGATAGGGACACTTCGCTGCAAAATGGCCAACCTTGCCACAGTTAAAACATTTGAAAGACAACTTGCATTTGTACCTCCTTGATCCTTTTTGAAGTTTTTTAATGAAATTTGCTTCTTCCACATCAGATTCTTCATCATGGCTGGATTGAAGTTTCTGCTTCTGATTCTTTGTTTTCTTGAGTACCTTGAAGGCTTCCCCTCCTTGTGAGTGATTCTCATGACCTAATCTTAACTCATAGGCTGTGAGGATTCCATACAATTTATCCATGGTGAGTTTATCTAGATTATCTCGATCTTTAAGAGAAGACACTTTAGGATTGTATAAAATAGGTAGTGTTCTTAGTACTTTTTCAACTAGCTCATTGTATAACACTTTTACTCCCAATCCTCGGATTGCATTAACAATATTATCAATTCTTTCAAAGTACTCTGAGATATTATCTTCATCCTTCATTTTCAGACCTTCATATTGTACTCTGAGTGTCTGGAGTTTGACTCTGTTTACCTTGGAATCTCCTGCATATATGGTTTCCAATTTATCCTAGAGTTGTTTTGCATTATTACAGTTTAGTACCTTAGCAAGGATTTTCTTACTCAGTCCAACTTGTAGTGTGTTTAAAGCCTTTGCATGGTCCCACAATTTTTTCTTGTCTTCTGCTTCCGTGGGAGTGGTTTTTGGAACATCATATCCCTTTTCCACTAATTTCCATACTTCGAGTCCAATGGACATCATATAGATTTTCATTCTAACACTCTAGAAGACATAGTCTTCAACATTGAATAGGGGGATTTTTGATGACATCTTCAACCGCTAATCCATTCTAATGTATATTCCTCTTCAAGTGATTTAAACCTTTTGTGAAGAGACCTGCTCTGATACCAATTGAAGGATCAGATCCGGTCACTGAGAGGGGGGGGTGAATCAATGACACAATAATTTGATCAATTTTATTTTATTTATGCAAACAAAATTTTGACACAATATTTATTGTGGAACCCAAATGGGAAAATCACAAACGCTTTTCTATTAACTGCAAAACTTGTTTTACATGTTACATAGAAGGAAGATATTCTTCCTTTTCGATCAACACCAACTAATCAGGATGTACCCACACCCTTATTCACCAGCACCATCTGGTAGGAGGCTACGACCCCCTGTTTAGTCAACTACAACTGACAAGGAAGCACCAAATACCTCTGCATGCACCAACCTACCCTTGCACCACCCAACCACCCTTGATTTTCTAAATTTGGACAAACTTATGTATCAGGTATTTTACTACATCTCTCTTTGCTTCTCCGTTTTAATATATTCTCTGATTAGGACTGCAGAGACACATTTTCTTATCAACACTCTTCCTCATTTATATTTTCTTCAAAACGGTGCGAGAGTGACACACTGTGGTTTTGAAATATCACACCTCTTTGTTTAACTTAACCATAATCACTGATTATTATTTTTTCTATGAGGTTTTTCATAAATTGATCACATATGGACCAATTTCATCCCTTAAAACTTGATCCCGAATCTCTGTTATTTTCACAGAAACTGAATTATACAGAGGTGCTTCCTTCAGACCATTACATGTGACTGAGCGTTACAGAACCACAAGATTAACAATTACAACTACGTATTATATTGTTATTTATATCTCTTATATCATATGACCAATGACGGTGACCAAACGCTAGGCCAAACGAGTGCTTTGAGCGCTTATTAAATCAACGGTCACGATTCAATCTTCTAATGAGATGGAAGGCTGACGGAACTTTTCCCTTCAGATCTTCGGGTTTTCAAATTTTCAAACATTTGAATCAGATCAGACAGTTTATTTCACGGAAACAAATCAATGGTCAGATTTGATCCTTACACACATTCTTTAACTGCTTAATCCAACGGCTAGGACTTAATCAAGCATTGGGATGGATGGCCACGGTTTACTCCGGGACTTCGGCTATTTCAAATTACACTATCCTTCCACTGTACTATGATCAACGGTTGAGAATACACCCAAAGTGATCCTTTAGATCAAACGACTTGTATCCTTGTTGACATGGTCTCCCATATGCCCTTTGCTGACGTGGTCTGCCATATGTTCTTGCCGACATAGTCTGCCACATGTCCTTGCTGACGAGGTCTGCTGACGTGATCTGCCATATGTCCTTTGCAGACATGGTCTTCCATCGTAGTCTGTCACATGTCCTCTTGAATTAGACGGTCGAGGCTTACTTCGGATGATCCGACGGTCGAGAATTTATTTCGGCTCTCTGGGTCTCCAGGCTTCGGGAATTTCAAATCTCAAATTTAAAATTTTGAAGTGAGATTTTTTCAAAGAGTAACCTCCTCATATATTTATTCCCCAAGTGAATGATGTTTGTTTGATCAGGATTTTAGATCAACGACTCGATCTGTCTACAATGCATCTCTTATAGCATACCCTGTCCTTCCACTTAGAATGATCCAACAACTGACAGAAATTCACATAAATGAGATCTCAAATCTTACCTCGCTTATCCTATCCTTCCACTCGAGAATAATCTGATGACTGACAAGAATTCGGGTTTGATGCGACGACTGACAGGTATTCAGATAATCAAATTCTCAACCCTTTAGCTCCGCTTATCCTATCCTTCCACTTTAAGATGATCCGACGGTTGACAAGAATTCGGGTTTTATCTGATGGTTGACGGGTATTCGGATAATCAAATTCTCAACTTTTTCCCCACTTATCCTATCCTTCCACTTTAAAGTGATCCAACGGTTATGAAAACACTCGAAGAAGATCAAGGGTTGATGATGATTGCGGAACCACAACTAGCGAATGATTTAACTCGACACCCAAACTCCTCAATTTGAAGTTGTGCATTGTTGGTGAGTCAACCACAGTTGTCAATCTTTGAAGCTATAAGATCTGTCGGTCATGACTCATTGCGGGATTGGAAATAGCATGATGTTTAATTCTACTTTCAATCTTCGCAATCCATCCATGTCATTGATCTGGTGATTGCGCATCTAATGATCACAACTTAATATGATCGTTTGTTGGATCTATCACAATCGTCGATCTTTGAGTGTATGAGATCTGACGATATAGATCGATTGCGAGATTGTAACTAGAGAGCCGTTTAATTCTTCTTTTTTTCTCCTCAATTCATATCTGTCGTTGTTTTGGCAATTGCACTTCAATGGTCTTGCTCTGATCTGATCGTTGACTAATCCCCCAACAATTCTTCTAAGATTCATCGTGCCGTCTCTTCTGAGATTTGATCTTCATTCGGTAACCCTCTTGATATTTAATCTCTGCATATTGTCCAACTTCTTGACATCAATCATTATATACCGTTGAATAGTCCTCCAACGATTTCTTTTGAAATACATTCACCATATCTTTTGAGATTTGATCTTCATTCTCTAACCCTCCTGAGCTTTTATCTCAACTTATCATCACATCAATGATATCCACTGTTGACATCAATGACAATACCAATGACACTATTTCCAACACTTTCAAGGTGGTAGGAGACATGGTAAGTTTATGAGAACCAAGGGCTCTCCAAAAAAGTAAAGAAATTAAAAAGGTGGAGGCTCCCTCATCCAAAACAGTGCGATGGATGTTCTTTCTACCAACCAAAATTTGAATTTTGAATGCTAAGTGGTGGGAGAGCCTCTCCTTAAAATAATATGGATTAAACGTAATTAGGTTTGACTCCTCTGGATCCATAGATCCAATGGATGAAAGCAAAGTTCTACATTGACTTGGATAGTGTTATAGAAACTCGAGGGATAACATAGCACAAGGAGCTTGTGCCAAATATTCAACAATATTGTATTTTTGGGAAGCGTGGGAATTTGGATTAAATGTCTCTTTTCGAATTGTGCTCTTGGGTGGGCACAACACTGCATCAGAAATCAGCTTCTCAATTTGAAGAGGAGTGGAAGATGGAGGAGGAGTGGATGGTTGATCGATAGCCTTTCCATTATCTTGATCACCTGGAGGAGTGTCATAAGTATTTTTTCAAGTCGTTACATTAATCGTCTTAAATATGTACACCTGAGAGGTGCTCAAGGAAGCATCCCCATGGTGAGAATGACCTGGGTCACCTCCTTGTGGAGGGATGCGATTTGGGGCAACTAGATGTTTCTACTGAACTGTTGGGGAGGCACCTTTTAGAAATTTAGTGAGAGGCTCATGATGAGGGAAGTCTTTCGTGTAGTGTTCTTCCTCATAGATCATGCAAGGAAACTTAGCCTTCCTATTCGGTTGATTATCAATAGTCTTTGTAGTATCCTATTGGTTAGAATATTTATTAGATTTACCGTTGTTTTTCTTCTTACCTCCTACTTGCTGAGATGAATTGGATTGGACTGCATTCACCTCATAGGTTTGAGTAGGAGCGAAAGTAGTTGTGGTGCTTGAAATCGAACTTGGTTATGGAGCAGGTCTTGACGGATCGTTCGACAGATGATGAGTGTTAGGGATCATATTGTAAAGTGTGTTGGGCTGAGAATACACCAATTCCAAATATTGTGCATGTTTGATAGCCTATTCCTTAGTAACAACGTTTCCCATAGAAACATCTCCGGGGATGGGAGGTAAGAGTGACTTTGTACACCAATATGCAAGGAGTTGGTATGGAATTGGAGCTTCAATCAACCATCTTCGACGTCTCCACTCATGAATATGATCAGATATGTGGGTGGAAGAGGATTGTCAGAGTGAGGTAAAAGGTTTTGTACTGGTCTCATACCATATAGGCAACTGAAAATGTGTCATAAAATTCATGACAAGAGAATTAAATTCGAAAAAGGAGTTACACAATCGCTCAATATACCATTTGGCTACGGAACCTGTAAGTGTTCTCTGAAAAAGTATCAGATGAATGGAATCGTCCATCAAAGAGTTTGAAGAACACCATAAATGGAAATTCATAACATGGTTGTTAGGATCTTCCCCAGGTTTTCTGTCGAATTTCAGGATGTCGGATGGTAATTTGGTAGGGATGGCGGGCCAAAACAGGGCATACATAATGGGATTGTTTGTCAACCGCGACATATATGGAATATATAACATAGAAAATAATGGAAACTGTCGGTTGGCGTGTGGATACTAGTGATAACCATATGGCATGGGAACACTAGTAGCACCAAATCGAGGTTGCAAAGAGATGGAAATACTAGATGGTCCTCCCATGTATGGTGGATGACCGGGTTGTCCACCCATGTAAGGTGGTTGTCCTACTTGTCTTCCTATGTACTGTGATTGAACAAGTGGACCTCCTACATACTGATATTGACCTGATGGTCCCCCATGTATTGTGGTTGAATGGACTGTTGCGTTGGAATCATGGGGTTTATATATTGATAGGGAAAAGTTCATTGTAGAGGAATGCTCGTCGGATTGGGTTGACCTAAAAAATGATTAGAAACTCCTGGATATGGCTGTCCAGGATATAGGCCACTGGTAGTAGGGATAGAAAGACTTGCAGGAGTAGCTTTCCCCTCAGTAAAATGTTTCCCTGCAACTGAAGGTTGCCCCCTAGATGAAGGTTGGCCTCCTATTGAAGATTGACCTCCAATGTAGGATGTACTAATATGCAATGTATGAGATGGAGGTTGAGTAGCTTGTGTAACCATGGTTGTGTGAATGACTTGACTGCTGGCCATCTGGCCGATGGGATGACCAAGTAAAGCACTTGGCGTGTGCATGTGTGGAAATAGTGAAGCAAGAATATTACCTGATCCATGTGTGAAAGGAGATGTATACGGAAGTGGTTGAGTTAGGGTTACCTGATTCATAGATGTTTTTGGTAAAGAAGAAGCACCAACGATATCAACTATAGTTTTTGTGGATAAAGATAAGTTCCCAAGTCTTTCGGGAAAACCAAAAGATGACGGGTTCACACCAAAATATTGCGGAGTGGTGGAACTGAGCGATAAATAGTATGAAGAATAGGGATCAAAATATATCGTAGATGGTGAATCAGTGAGTGGTTGGATGAGTGGATCAGTAAAAGGAGGATTCATGTAAGATGCAAGTATTTCTACAAAGGTTGTGACCGATTTTCAACGTGTTGGCCACTTCCAGGAGCTACACTTCTAGTCTCAGAAGTTTGATCCACAATCATTCCTTTGTAAGCAACATTGTGTTAAGGTTATTGAATGTTACGGTCCATAACTTGAATATTGTGAAATATTCAATCCTAAGTCTGACTACAAAAGTAAAAGAACACACTCTTAAGAAAACTAAAAGCAATCAACCAAGCAACAACAGATTTAAGGATCTTCTGAAGATGGGATAACAAGACACCAATGAAGAAGTGAGAAGCAGTTACCCCGACCTCCACGTAACATCCCTTCTCGATGTAAGAAACCCTCACTTTAATGGGGTCACCCTCCAAGGATGATGAAAGTGTGATACTGTGTCTACCCAAGGTATCGTGGGAATCTACCCACATTCACCTTTGTAGATACCTAGGAAAGGACACTAAGGATACCAAGTCGCAGTCAGCCTTTGGGCAGGTACAATCGACAGTCGGGACCGAACGCATGGGCAGGATATGAAAGTCTGAAAGTCTTCTAGAGGACCGTGGAAAAGTGTACTATTAAACTCTAGAGGACCCCGAATGGATTCATAGTTCATGAAGTATCGAGACCAAATGAATCAGTGACACTTTAGGAAGGATCCCCAATATACGATCTATCCACAACAATTGGTCAAGCTTTGGAGGGGTGATCTCCACTGCTTTTTCGCACACAACCTCGTGTTTATCCCATGTGTGAGAGGGGGTTCCTGAATATGCTTACACAAAATTTGTATTTGTTCACTCTTTAGTGCTCTATAGTCTGTTTAGTAGTCTTGGACAATTTACCCAATTTTTCTAGTCCAAAGACCCTAATCTTGTGCTACTATTGGTGTGCTAAAACCAAAAAATGTTCTAGTTGATTTTATTAGTGTGTGGTTGATTTTAATGGATTTTAATCAAAGGTTTCATGGATATGAAACTGATGATGTGTAAGAGAATCGACTCCAATAGAATGCACAAGAATGAGGTGAAAATCATTCTTTTCGATTAATTATATGTGTTATAAACCTATATTTCATAGGATCAAATGGTGATTGAGATTTATTCCTTCAATGATCTTATGCGGTAAATGATATTTCATTCTGCAAATAATTTCCTAAAGGAAAAAGGAAAAAAAACATAAGTAGGGGTTTGCATTTCAAAATACACCCTTAGTTGATTAAATTGGGTTATTATAGCATGGGAAAATAAAATTATATTGTAAAGTCTTAAATGGAAGCTTGGCACTTCATGGCGCATGTTTTTATCGCAAAGTCGGAAGATGACATGACCGTTTGTCATGTAGTGCTTAATCCACGCACTAGTCTCCATCGACGACATCCCCATCGCCCAGATCGACTGTCCTAAACGCATTTCGGACCCCCCGACCTTTCTTCCTTTAACGGTTGGGGGAGGGGTCCGAAAATTTGTTTTCTCCCACCTAACGTGGCACCTCCATGTTATTTTGGACCCCCCCTCTCAAATCTACTTACCTCCTACCCCCCCTCCGAAATCTGCCTAAACCAATGCTCCAATACCACCTACACCCTCGCTTACACCTATCCTCCACTTACTATACTGCCACTCCCCCGCCTGCACTCCTCCTCTCCTTACTTGACACCTGTCCTCCACTCACTCTACTGCTCACCCTCCCGCCTATAACATCATCCACCTCTCTGAATACTCCCTACACGTCACCTCCTGCTCATACTTCCCCTCGCACCACATGCCACATGTCCCCTCATTCCCGATACCGTCCACCTCTCCGCCTATCCCTATCGCTTACACTCGTACATATACTCATTCCATCTCCACTGGATCTTACCTCCACATCATCCTATTCATAGCCAATCATATTTTCCCACATGACCATTGACTATCGACTGTCCCATAATGAACTCGCGCTGAGCTAAGATTTCACCGCCATCACCCACCTTCCCCTGCAAGCTTTTCTCCTGATGAAGTTATTCAAAGAGATAGATGGAAAATTTTAAGGAACAATAAACAAAATCTGTGAAGACAGTCTCGACCTCATTCCAGATGTCAAAGGCATCAAGACACCTAGCAGTTGAATATCAACAATCAAACACCAATTCCATATTCTAATGCACAATTTTACATAAGTAGCCACAATCACCAATAAAGACCGACAACTAAGAAGAAGTCAAAGACAAATCATCAACGACGTCCATCAAATCAACAGGCTGTTCCAAGATCCAAACAGAATTCATCTACAAGCTCCAACATTCGAGTCACTTGGCAGTTTGTTTCATAGTGATTGCATCTAAATTTTATTTTTAGTCAATCAAATCAAGCACCTGAAATCCGAATCGATCTTAAAGATTCCTATATTTTTGTAATTAGATATACAGTTAGAGTAGATATATCCTTCTCATTTATGACAAGATCTTTGTAAATAAACTTATAAATACTTCACATTACGAAGTATGAAGTGTTGGGACCTATTCATAGGTTAATATCGATATTGTAAGGCAACCCACATAAACACCATTGACCAGATTTTCAGTTATACAATGCAACATTGCAGGATTCTTGTGTGAGATTGTTGGTGATGTCTTTCTGTCTTTTTCAAATGTTTTCTTATGCTCTGTAACCATTTCATGTATTTCCAATTCCAATCATTAAAACAAAGTCAATAGAACATAATTTATCTCATATACTCTGTCTTTGGTTTGTTAATGATCTGTATGTTTTCATATGAAACTGAGTGAAGGAATTATTAACTTCTCTTCTGCTTAGTGGACTTTCCTCTCTTTTCCCTCTTATTCATTTAATTTAATATGAATAGATCCAACAATTTTACTACCCTTCCCTGCAATATTATCCTGTTAACTTTGTTTTGATCAATCCAAACTATGACTCCATTGCCCAATGCCCCTCCCTTGTCGTTCCAACCAAACAATTCAAAAAACCAAACCCTGTACTATCATAACTAGCCTAAAATTTCCAACAAACAAAGCTAAATCTTAAAGAGAGATCCCTCTTTGAGTCTAGGAGGGATAGATCATGGATTCCAAAGTGGTTTTGTAGTTACCTTTGTCAACTTCTTCCCCAGTCTGAGAAATTACAGAGTGCTAACATAGTGGCGAGCATACTGGGGAACTAAACATTTCATGTTCCTCAGAAAAGCATATCAAGTTACAGATCTGATTGTTGATAGTAGACAATGATCAGACAAAAGAAGGTTGAATCATCTTCCCAATGACTTCAATTAGTTCCAAATCAACGACTCCACTGGAGGAAGAACCTGAAACATGAAAAGACAATCTAAAAAAATCAGGTATTCAAGTTGGAATTTTATCCAAGACATAATAGGATTTATTTTTAATTATTTCTTCTCTTTTTCTGATTTTGGTCAAGATCTTATTGCTGAGACTTATGTTGATCATATTCAACCCGATAAGCCTCAAAATATTAAGCCTAATTTTACATCTTATGTACATACTCATGCACCTATTAAAATTCCAGATAGATACAAGCCTCTTGTCTTACCTTCTATACTCCATGATTTACCTGCAAATTATCACAAATATATTCCCAGGTTTGATGGAGAATATGTTAACATCATTGCTGAATAACACATTCATGGTTTTGAAAATTTTCTTGACTTTTTTGAGGTTGAAGAAGATGATGTCTGTATCAGGATTTTTGATCTATCTTTGCAAGGTAAAGCTAATGAATGGTTCAAAAATTTGTCAGCTACAAACATTTGTGATTTCAATCAGTTTGTGAAGGTTTTCTTTAATAAATGGGTGATCAAGAGGAATCTTTTTCTCATTCTAGAATAATATGATCATTTGAAAAGACAGTCAGGAGAAACAATACAACACTTTTCAGCTAGGTTCAATCAAGTCTACCATTCAATGCCTGCTGATATAAAACCTCATCCTGGTTTAACTCTCTTACACTACCCATATTCCTTTGATCCAGAAATGGTATTTCATTTAAGAGAAAGGAATACTACAACACTTAAAGAAACGCAGAACAATGCAATAGGTGTAGAAGCTAATTTGCTGATCAAAAAGTCAAAGTTGAAGGAAAAAGAAAAGGAAACCACAGAGAAGGAGCATGTGACATCTTCAAAAGTGAAACTAGACATTCTGGCAAGAACAATGAAAGAGATGATGCAAAACATTATCATACGAAATGAACTTGTTGTTCAAAAACACCATGGCCCACTTGTTTTTTGAAGAAGAAAATGTTACTGATCTAAATCATTTTTTTATTAATTATTGTTACAATAGATCACAAAATGATTATTTTATGTATTCACTTCATGCCATGGACAAAGATGAAACTCAAAATCAGTTTGTGGAGGAGCAATCAGATGATATAATATGTATGCTTGATGATTTTTATTTTATGGATGATCTACCCAATTATGATCAATATGATGATGATTACATCAAGGTTGATTCTTCAAAGCAATCAACATCATGTTTTTGGGAGGAAGAAGCTCAGTTTCAACAATTCAAATATGCTGATGATCTTGTGCATATTAATCATGGTAGCAATGAGGAAAATGAAGAAAATTTCAAAGTGAGTGAAAAGTATTTTCCCTTATGTTTCTCCTCATTTCAATTTCTGAGAGGAATATATAAGAAAACAGACCAACGAGTTTTCAACATTAGGAATGGAGAATTTTCTGATGAATCGGTTGAGGATGTCATCTGTGATAAAAAAAGTTGTTCTATCTCCGGAATTACAGCCCCTGAGCTATATTGATTTTCAAACCACAAATGAATCGATGCAACATAATTTTGTACCATTAAGTTTTGGTTCACTTCAGTTTTTGAAGAAAAATGTTGCTAATATCTCAGAAGCAAGGACTTGTAAGCCTATAGAAAATCATGTAGCCTCATTGGAATCATTACATAATAAATTGTAGCTTCTCCAAGACCCTATAGCTGATGTCTTGGATAATATCTGTAGCCAAAGTCCTTTTCCATTAGCTGGATATGATCCTACAAATAGATTTGATAAAAACTTGATCAGGCAACCGACTTCATTGTCTTGTTCAACATGAATCTCATTACAAATATCTTCTGAAAATTTGTAGTTAAATCAGAAGTTGTATGATGATAGCATATGTGCAATACCCAATTATGACCTTGAAATTGATGAATACTTTGAACACCAAGAAATAAGTCATTTTTACCATGATCCCATAACTATCTATATGGAGGATTTTTTCACTTCAGAATTCCAACTGATTTCTAGTGCTTGTATTTTTTATGGTTCCAAATCTCTCTATTATGAAGATCAAACTAACAATCAGTTTCTAGTGCCCTTACAAGCTCTATATATGAGTTTTATTAAAAATAGTGAAAGAGATGAGTTATTGGATCAACTGCTGGATTGGCTTCATTGGCATTTTTCCATTACCTAATTGAGCAATAATTTCAGAAATTAGGGTAGGAGTGTGTGAATAAGCTCGGCTTGGCGAGCATTCCTTTCAACAATTTTTCAATTTGATTTTCAGTTTGGTTTCATTTTTCAGTTTTAGAGTACAGTTCAGATTTCATAGTGAACTTGATTCAACTAAGGTTTGGAGCAGAGTATTAATTGATTTTTAGTCACAAAGGTTTCATGACATAGCAAGTTGCAGGTTTTGGGATCATCCCAATGGATTAGGCTAATTAGTCTACGGTGTTCTTGGCACCTCACAAGGAAAGTACCATCCTCAAGTGGAGCCACTGTTATAACCCTATATTTCATAGCATCAAATGGTGATTGAAATTTCTTCCTTCAGTGATCTTATGTGGTAAATGATATTTCATTCTACAAATAATTTCCCAAAGGAAAAATGAAAGAAAAAATAAGCAAAGGTTTTCATTTCAAAATACACCCTTAGTTGATTAAATTGGGTTATTATAGCATGGGAAAATAAAATTATATTGTAAAGTCTTAAAATGGAATCTTGGCACTTCACGACACATGTTTTTATCCCAAAGTCGGAAGGTGACATGATAGTTTGTCATGTAGTGCTTAATCCATGCGCTAGTCTCCATCAATAACATCCCCATCGCCCATATCGACGGTCCTAAACACATTTAAGAAAACCCCGACCTTTCTTCCTTTAACGGTTTGGGGGGGGGGTTACGAAAATCTATTTTCTCCCACCTAACGTGGCGCCTCTGTGTTATTTCGAACCCCCCCTCTCAAATCTATTACCGCCTACCTCACCCTCCGAAATATTCCTAAATCACCACTCCAATACCACCTACACCCCCGCTTACACCTGTCCTCCACTTACTCTACCACCACTCCCTCGCCTGCACTCCTCCTCTTCTTAATCAACACCTATCCTCCACTCACTCTACCACTCACTCTCCCGCCTATCACATCATCCACCTCTATGAATACTCCCTACACGTCACCTCCTTCTCATACTTCTCCTCACACCACACACCACCTATCCCCTCATTCCTGATACTGTCCACCTCTTCACCTATCCCTATCGCTTACACTCCCACATCTACTCATCCCATCTCCACTGGATACTTTCCCCCACATCATCCTATTCATAGCCAATCACATTTTCCCACATAATTTTCAACTATCCACTGTCCCATAATGAACCCACCCCGATCTAAGTTGTCATCGCCATCACGCCTGCAAGATTTTCTCTCGGCGAAGTTATTCGAAGAGATAGATGGCAAAGTTTAAGGAACTATAAACAAAATCTGTGAAGATAGTTTTGACCTCGTTCCATATGTCAAAGGCATCAAGACACCTAGTAGCTGAATATCAATAGTCAAACACCAATTCCATATTCCAATGCACGATTTTCTAGAAGTAGCCACAATCACCAATAAAGACCGACAACTAAGTAGAAGTCAAAGATAGATTGCAACAACCTCCATCAAATCAGAAGGCGGCTCCGGGATCTAGGATCCAAACATAATTCATCTACAAGCTCCAATGCTTGAGTCACTTGGCAGTTTGTTTCATAGTGATTGCATCTAAATTTTATTTTTCGTCAATCAAATCAAGCACCTGAAATCCAAATCGATCTTAAAGATTCCTATACTTTTGTAATTAGATATATAGTTATATTAAATATATCTTGCTCATTTATGACAAGATCTTTGTAAATAAACTTATAAATACTTCACATTTCGAAGTATGAAGTGTTGGGACCTGTTCATAGGTTAGGATCGATATTGTAAGGTAGCCCACAGAAACACCATTGATCAGATTTTCAGTTATACAGTGCAGCATTGCATGATTCTTGTGTGAGATTGTTGGTGATGTATTTCTTTCTTTGTCAAATGTTTTCTTATGCTTTGTAACCATTTCATGTATTTCCAATTCCAATCATTAAAAGAAAGTCAAAAGAACAAAATTTATCTTATATACTCTGTCTCTGGTTTTTTAATGATCTGTATGTTTTCATCTCAAACTGAGTGAAGGAATTCTTAACTGCTCTTTTGCTTAGTGGAATTTCCTCTCTTTTCCCTCTTATTCATTTCATTTAATCTGAATAGATCCATCAGTTTTACTACCCTGCCCTGCAATATTATCATGTTAACCTTGTTTTGATCAATACAAACTGTGACTCCATTGCCCAATGGCCCTCCCTTGTTGTTCCAACCAAACAATTCAAAAAATCAAACCCTATACTATCATAACTAACCTAAAATTTCCAGAAAACAAAGCTAAATCTTACAGAGAGATCCCTCTATGAGTCTAGGAGGGCTAGATCCTGGATTCCAAAGTGGTTTTGTAGTTACCTCTGTCAACTTCTTCCCCATTATGAGAAATTACAGAGTGCTAATACTATGTATGGGAATGCTAAGAGTTCTATTCTTCTTAACACAAACAAGCACTCAAAACTATGCAACTTTCAATTTCTGGGATCAATATGATGCCAAACTACCAAGCAATATTTCCAAAAACTGAAATGCACATGCAAAACTAGCCCTTTTTTCAAACTTGTACCAAAACAAATTTCCTAAAGAATGCAAAAAATTCTTTGTTTGATTATGTATGCAAGGAGATATGCAAATGTTTCCACTTCGTAACTTTCAAATGGAATGAAAGAGATCTATGTTTGACACAATGAAATATGAGGAAAAAAAAAATCAAACAAAGTGCACTCAAAATGATGAGAATTGAAAGAAACCAAGTAGGATATAAATCCTTCAATCAAGGACTCAAAGATGGAAAAGAGAAAGAAGACAAATACTCATGAAAATCCTCAAAACATGAGCAACAAGAAACATAATTCAAGACTGGGTTGTGGCAAATGAGAGAGTCCTAATCATCCAGAAAAGCGAGATGTTTCAAAGAAGACAAAAAGGCTCAAAACTAGGCAACCTTTGCAAACCGTAGTTGATGAATACTGTTAAACAATCAAGCAATGTGAAGGCTTTGCAGGATGAAAATCAATGAACTCAAAGGTAGGATGGACCAAGGGATCTTGTTAACCCAAGGGGATCAAAACTAGGAGAAGATTTCAAACTCAAAGAAGAAAAATAAATGAGTGATAAATATCAAATTCTCAATCAAGCAAATTCAAAGACAGTTCAGGAGACTTTGGGCTAAAAACCTATCAATAGGAGACTGATTAGAACCAAGCAGAAACAAGAAAAAACACCAAAAAAGATAGATTAATGCCCCTATTATCAAATATACAGAGCGCCATGGTGCCCTCCATGAGGCTTAGGGGGAGCGCCAGTAAGCTAATGGCACCCTGGTAACATTGCAGGGGAACTCCAATCAAGCTATGGTGCCCTGGTGTGAACTGTAGGGGAGTGTCAGTTTCTGAAAAGTTAAAAAATGGCTTCTAACAACTCAAACTCAACAAAGAACCAGTCAATGGCTTTGTAAACTCTTCAATGAGGAAGAGGGAAGGGGAAATAGATCATAAAGAAGCATAAAAAACCAAGATATAATAAAAATCAAAGATTCAAGATGAAAAAGAGGAAAAACTAGTCAAAAGTCGATTCGTAGTGGAGTCACCATTTTTCTGTTATGAAATATTCCCCCTGTGGACAAGTGAAACTTCCCTTGGATTTAGATACCCCTATACCAAGACATAAAGTGTACAAGTGGACACTAACATCCCTTTAAACTCATCTAAAACAATCAAATCGAGAAGGAGAGAAAGGATATGATGTACCTTTTTCGACGTTTTTCCTCGCTACTTTCAATCCCGAAGATTGATCCTCAAACTCCCTGGCGCAAACTGAGATATGCAATAGACATCAAAGGGAAAAAACTACAAATATTCGATAAGACAAGTCTATCTACGAATATTAGAACAATAATAGACAAACAAATGTAACAAGACATAAACTTGAAGAAAATAGGCCAAGTATATATTGAATGAGAACCAATAAGAAAATACTTATAGACCATGATTGATGATGCATAGGCCTATCCAAGCTCTCCTCATCCAACCCTTGCAAAAATGATTCAAGATAAAAATGATGATGCTTCACTAATTTCTCCCACCTTTTCACCATGGAAATGCCTCCAATTTATAGGATTTGAAAGGCTCAACCACCTTGAGTATTTTTGGAATTTGTTGAGGATATGGCTGTTAGAATATAGAAGATGGTGTGCTCGTTTTACCATTGACGATACCTTCATCACCCAACCATAGGTCGAAGCCTCCCTCCGAGCACCTGAACCTTGACTGAGAATTCCTCCGGAAGCAAACCCTAGGCTAGATAGCCAAACAAAGAGTAGTGCATCAATCCCCAAGGATAGCGCATCACAAAAGGCTGATCAGATGTTCCAAACCCTAGCCAAGAGATATCTAAGCCAATACTGAAACTAGCTGCTGCTGTAGCTACACCTGCAACTCTCCTTCAAACCTGCGCACCAGACTGCAACTACAGTGCGCACCAACTGGGAAACTGCTGCGCAGAACTGGCTCTGTCTGCAACTACTGAGATGCTACAAATGAGAACTGGTGCCCTGTATTTATAGTAATCCTGCCAGTTTGCTGGGGCCGACTTCTCCTTCTGGCTATGTGTCTGTTTAGTATATTATTATTAATTGTGGCCGACTTCTTCTCTTGGAGGCTAATAGCCTAATATAAATTATCTTCTTGAGCCGACAAGGCTTCTAGGGTTATTAGTCAACTCATTAGGGTTTCTCTTGCTTCTCGGAGTCTTCTATTCTCGTTAGGTTCACACGTGGGGGTAAATACCTCTCGCAACTACCATAATATTAACACTCCCTCCTAGCTAGAGAGGTATTTACAGGTAATGGTTTTGAGCACAAAATATACCATTTACCCGGTAGCATCAATATAGTCATCTAGACTATTTCATGACTAGATCATGAGCATCACCATCTCCATCAGTTGCATCATCTCTCGAAACCATACTTCATCTGAGTAGTTAGATATGATACTGGATAAGTCACTCTCACCACAGAGTGATACAAGAGGAGTAAAAGCTCTGAACTGTTTTCCGTCTGGAAAATCTTTGTTCATCATTCATCTGAATGATCATTATCTCCAATAAACTGCTGATAGTATTCAAGGCAATTAGAACAAGGATAGAACACACCTGTGTCTATTCATAGTAGTACACAACTACAATCCAGTGATTCACTACCACATCAAGTAATACATAAGTACTTGATCAACAATGTATGGTTGCAAACGGTGAAACATATTCACCATAGTAGTCCTCATCTACTGTCATATAGTCTTCATAACAAACATCTGAGAGCATCTTGCATAGAAACAATGTTATGATAGAAACTGTATCATCTGGGCCAATCTTTCACTCACGTTTGTGAGATCTGAAAGAATGTCTGCCACCACAGTAATATTCATCTGCATAGAAACAATGTTATGATAAAAACTGAATCATCTGGGCCAATCTTTCACTCACGTCTGTGAGATCTGAAAGAGTGCCTGCCCTCAGTATAGAATATCAACAATAATCATCTGGGCCAATCTTTCACTCATGTCTGCCCTCAATATAGAATATCAACAATGGGCTATCTGCCCCATTCTTCTCAACCAAGGAAGAAGGATTGTTTTTGATTTCTGAGCCTGGACCATTTCTCACCCTGGGCCATTCCTCCGACACTAAACAAAGTGTAGCCTGGAGAGAATGAGTCTGCCCTCGAGAAATGATTGGACCATTCCTTACCCTGGGCCATTTGTCTGACACTAAACAAAGTGTAACCTGGAGGGAATGAGTTTTCCCTAAGGAATGACTGTCCTGGACTATTCCCCACCCTGGGCCATTCTTCCAACACTAAACAAAGTGTAACCTGGAGAGAATGAGTCTGCCCTAGAGGAATAACTGTCCCTGATTGTTGAGCCTGGACTATTCCCCACCCTGGGCCATTCTTCCGACACTAAAGTGTAATCTGGAGAGAATGTATAACCCTCGAGGAATGTTTGTCCTGCATCAACCTCCAAAATGGACGATTCTTCGAAACTGCTCACAACTATGAACTTCGAAAGAATGATTGCCCAGCGACGCAGACCATTCTACTTGACCACTACTCAGAGTGATTTCCAAGAAGAATGACTGTCCTAGACCACTCCCCATGTTAACCACAATGGGAAGTCATTGTCTATGATACATCAACAATCAGTCTGCCTCCCATGTTAACTACAATGGGAAGTCACTTTCCGTCAGAAATCTCAATCCACTTTTCGAACAGGAAAGCATCTGTCCAATCTAGACTATTTTTCAATTACAAAGATAAATAATATTTTCAATGCTCCCTCATAACTGGAGAGTTATTTCAATCACAAAAATAAATGTTTGTGTACCTTCTTCTAGTTTGGAGAGTCTTCCCTTCCAGCTAAGAGAGTTATTTCCACGAGCTCTAGCTTGAGTATGCAAGTTCTTTCATCTTGAGTAGAGGCTTTACCAAAATGTATGCTTATCTGCTCATCTGTGGAGATATGTACTGGAGAATCACTTTCTTCTTTCTGGACTTCATCATGGATAATGTAATGCTTGTACTTTAGTCTGGAATACTGTGAAGGCTTCATGTAGATCTAAACAATAGAGTATATCATAGTTGGAGAACTGGAACATATCCATGTGGCACTTCTTCTATCATCATTAGATCTGATCTTCTGAGTAGTCATCTTGATGTTATAATAAATCTTCACCACGCTTCTGCTGTGCACTGGAGGTTCTCCACCAATTTGTCTTCTTCTTATCTGCATACAGGAGTCTCTTTATGATATGGCTCAAAGTCTTGAGATTGCTCTTTATACTTTCTTTATTCAATTTCTCTAGAGAACATTCTTTGCATTCGTCTGATGTGGAATTCTGAATCATGGATGTTGCAGATGATATAATGACTTATATAGAGATAAGTCTGGTGTACCGGAACAATCAATCATCATAGTCTCCTACCTCCATCTGAGAGAACCTCTGGTTCTGGATCTCGCAAATATTTCATTCATAAGTCTTCCGTACACTATTCTTCTTCACAACTTTCAATTCTTCTGCTTGATTGCTTTTAGTGAGTTCTTATCAGGCTGGTAATCTTGTGATTCTTGATACACTGACTGGTTGTTCTGGTTCTTCTTTTTCTTTCTTGGAATCTTTATGTTCTTCTTCATGTTTTTCTTTAGCTCTTGGGTCCATGGAGTTTCTTATAGATTCCATGCCCTAGAGATTCCACTTCTTACCTTCATCATCGGTTCACAGATCTGGATGGACAACCATGAATACTTCAAGGCTTCTCTTCGAAAAGGTCTTCTTCTGCGGTTGAGCTGGACACGTACTGTCTTTTCATGGCTGCTACCATGGATATATATATTTTTCATCATCTTCATGGATCATAGGATTAGCTCCCTCATGATCCTTGCTTCATGTGTAAGTGCATATAATCTGCTCCCTTCGTCTGACTAAGTCCATGCTTCCGTCTCTGTCCTTATTTTCTTCTACAATAGAGTCCACGCTTCCATCCGCGACCTTATTGTCTTCTGCAATATATAATTGGCTCTCTTGTCTAACAAAGTCCACGCTTCCGTCTTGTCTTCTATAGAATGTCATGAGTCTTTTTCCAGTTTCCTTTCGATTGTTGACTTCTTTCTATCTTTGCCTTTTCCAAGTCTCTTCAAGATTGATGCTGATTTCGGTATTATCTTGTAATGTCTTCCACATGATTTGTATTTCATCCTTTCATATGTATTAACTAATGATATTCATCCTTGTCTTGTTGTTCTTTCATAGGTATAGTTCTTCTTGGAACACATTATCTTCCAAGAGATAGATATACAGGATGTGTACAGAGACGATGCAAGCAAGATATGTACAAGAAAAATAAGAAGAGTGTTGTTACCTTTTAGTAGAAGAAATCTCTTCCATCCTGCTTAGTCTTCTTTGCAGGTTCCTTTTCTTCGACAATCGATGCTTCGTGTTTCTCCTTCCTTTTCTTTAGCTCGGGACATTGATTCCTGTAGTGACCGTGCTTTTGACAATTGAAGCACTATATTTTTGAAATGTCTTTTCTTTGTTTTGGCTTCCTTCTTGAGTCGAACTTTCTTTTGTCCCTGAAGTTCTTGAATCTTGCTGTGAAGGCTTGATCGTCGTACTTATTTTGAGGTTTTTCTTTTGCATTGATCCTTGATTCTTCTTGAGCACAGCAAGTCCAAAGTTCTTCAAATGTCGGGTAGTCCTTCCTTGTGTTCATTCTTGCGGCAAATGCATCCCATGTCTTGGGAAGACCGTTGAGTACTATGTTCACCAATTCCTTTTCTGAAGTGATCTCTTCAATAGATTGTAGTTGATCTCTTAGCTGGGAGATCCTTACAAAGTATGATGTTATGCTATCGTCATCATTCATCTTCATGTCACAAAGCTCATTCTTCAGACTCATAACTTGTCCAATGTTTCTGACTGAGAAGAGATTCGTTAGGGCATCGTACATCTTCTTCAATAAGTCAAGATGGGAGATGTAGGGTATCAAGTGGTCTTCTATGGAATCCACTATGATACTCATGGCATTGATGTCAACGTCTTTGAACTTCTCCATAGCTGCAACGTTATGCAGTTCCTTCTCTTCTCCTTCTTTAAACTCCGGCTTCACGATCTTTCCTTTCACAATATCCAGCACTTTATTCTTAGCAAGGATGAGGTCAATCCTTGTCTTCCATGCTCTGAAGTTAGAGGCTCCATCTAGCTTGTTCTCAGATTTCATAGAGTTCGTCATGGCTTGCTTGACTTGGTCAAACCCTAGATTTGACCAGAAATCCAAACTTCATGTCTTGGCCTTTTGAGAGTACCAGGAGATGCGCTGGGCTAGGGCGCACTGATCTGTCTGGAGTTTAGGTTAATCTCGTCACTTAATGTGCCTCGGAAAGAGGTTTAGGGTTTCTGTAACTGCTTCTGCTGGTAACCCTAGCTGCAGTGATTTTGGAAACTGCTCTTGCTAGTAACCCTAGTGGCAGTACCTCAACGAGCTCAATATCTAGCGGCTATGTTTCCTTCCAAAGTTTTAGGCTGACTGAAGGGGTGTGGGCCCATAACCTGTTAGAATATAGAAGATGGTGTGCTCATTTTACCATTGACGATACCTTCATCACCCAACCATAGGCCGAAGCCTCCCTCCGAGCACCTTAACCTTGACTGAGAATTCCTCCAAAAGCAAACCCTAGGCTAGATAGCCAAACAAAAAGTAGCGCATCAATCCCCGAGGATAGTGCATCACAAAAGGCTGATAAGATGTTCCAAACACTAGCCAAGAGATATCCAAGCCAATACTGAAACTAGCTGCTGCTGCAGCTGCACCTACAACTCTCCTCCAAACCTGCGCACCAGACTGCAACTGCAGTGCACACCAACTGGGAAACTGCTGCGTAGAACTGGCTCTGTCTGCAACTACTAAAATGCTACAAATGAGAACTCGTGCCCTGTATTTATAGTAATCGTGTCAGTTTGCTGGGGCCGACTTCTCCTTCTGGGTATGTGTCTGTTCAGTATATTATTATTAATTCTGGCCGACTTCTTCTCTTGGAGGCTAATAGCCTAATATAAATTATTTTTTTGAGCTGACAAGGCTTCTAGGGTTATTATCCAACTCATTAGGGTTTATCTTGCTTCCCGGAGTCTTCTATTCTCATCAGGTTCACACGTTGGGGTAAATACCTCCCGCAGCTACCATAATATTAACAATGGCTCTATAGGTTTTGTTTGTTTTCTTAGATAGAACCATGCCAAAGTAGGACTCAAGGCAAACAAACCCCAACCTTTCAGATATTTCCCTTAGAATAAGGTGGGGTTCACCATGATTTCCTCCAACTAACAATGGTTCTCCCTTAAAGATGAATAAAGAGCACCATGGTGCCCCCTTAGCATGGCATAGGTATCACCTACTCTCACTAAGCATTTGTCGAGGAGTGCCAATATTATTAAATTCCCAAAAATGGTCAAAATCCCAGGTGAAAAAAAAAAGTTTCAACTGGCAAATTATGGGGCTTTCCCTTTTAACATGATTTAGGGTTTGTGACAAGTTTTTTCATGGTGTCGATTGAGTTGCGACACTTACCAAAAGTGTGTGAAGCATGTTATGACACTTGAAAAAATTTGGGTGTGACACTTATGACACTTGTGGCAATTAGGATGTGATGTTTGTGCCACATGCGACACTTGTGACACTTATAACATGACGTTTGCTCCATGTGCGACACATTATGCAAATGTGGAAATTTGACATGTAACACAGTCCTAACCACAAAGCGTCCTCCCACCAGGTATTGTCTAAACTTGGCCAATACATGCATGATGGCCAACATCTTGTTATCATAAATAGGATAGAGCTTCTCTGGCTCTCTCAACTTCCTACTCTTGAAAGCTATGGAGTGTCGATTCTGCATCACCATTGCTCCTATCCCTTCACCGAATGCATCACACTCCAATACAAATGGCTATGAGAGATATGGAAGTGCTAACACTGAGAAAGTTCTCATCACCTTATTCATCTTGTCAAATGCAACATGTGCTTATTCTGACCATATGAACACTCCCTTCTTATTGAGATATCTCAATGGCGCACCCAGTTGTGAAAATCCTTTCAAAAAATGCCTGCAATAGCTACATATCCCAAAGAACCCCCATAGATCTGTAATTGACCTGGGAGTGGGACACTCTAATATTGTTTGGATATACTCTTGATGCATCTTTACTCCTTCAACACCAATCACATGTCCCAAATATAGGATTTATGTCAACCCAAACTCACACTTTTCCTCCTTGTAAAACAACGACTCGTCCTCCATAATACTGAGAATCTCATCCACAAGCCTCAGATGCTCCTCCCACATTATGTTGTAGATCAATAGATCATCAAAGAACACTAGTGAGAACTTCCTCAACTTATTGTTGAAGATATGGTTCATACACGACTGGAAGGTAGCTGGTGCATTAGTTAAATTGAAGGGCATGACTAAACTCGTAGTGTCGGTAGTGACATTTGAATGTTGTCTTATGGATGTCCTCCTCTCTGACCTGTATCTGATGGTACCCCTATCGAAGATCAATCTTTGAGAAGTACACTGCCCCATGTAGCTCATCTATCAAATCATCAATCTTGGGTATCATATACCGGTTCTTGATTGTCTTCTTGTTCAATTCCCTATATTCGATGCACATCCTCATTGTGCCCTCTGTCGTTTTCACCAATACTATTGAAGAATCAAAGGAAATAGAGCTAGGCCTGATGTGCCCCATATCGAACAACTCCTGTATGGCCTTCTCTATCTCATCCTTAAACATCTTCAGATGCTTGTATGGTGTGATGATGATGGGCTTTGCACCCACCTTTAACTCAATGACATTCTCAATGTAACATCCCCATTCTCCCAGGATGGGCCACATCACACAATATCAACTTCTGTATCTCTAAATCAACCACACTGTAACATCACCCAAAATACTACTGAACAACGCTACTCCAAAAATCACTGCGGAAATTCTATACTAAACCCTAGTTTGCATAGTATCACTTGAAGTAACGTTCTCAACCTCAAGCTAAGTTGCGCCAAACTAAATTTCTCCTTTTAACACAACTTTAAAAACAGAAGTAACTAAAAAAAATCGTGCACAAGTATATTGATCACACAACACTATTGTGTGCACAACCATCCTAGCGTCACACGCTAATTCTGATTTCCTTATGCACGAGGTCTTTTCCCCTGTACGCACACATGAGTTCCAGCCTCATGTGCACATAAGATACTTTCTTGCACACTCTGTTATTCAATCCTTTCCTCATAGACTCATGACCAATATCAAATGATAAATTAACAGGAAAAACTATCAATAACCGTCATACTTAGACAAAACTAAAAGAATGATTATCAACACCACATTTACATGTCCAAGCAACATTAGATAAAATAACAACAATTACTTACATGCGACAACATACAAGAATTAACCCATGTCAAGCATAGATAAATAAGCACAAAGTAAATGAGACAAACAAATAAATAACACTTATCTTTTATGAAGGTCACCAACTACACGCAGAACTTAGACGTTCCTCCCAGCCATAGACTTTGTTACTCATAAGATTTCAACAGAAGATCACCCCTAAGTTGGGGCTTAAATCCACCATGGAAAAGGGTTCCTAGTGACAGGATACGGTCTTATTCTCAACATAATTTCTCAGTCCAAGGTGCATGTTGCTGCAGCTAGCCTAAAGTCTCTCATTCCCCACACACCTGTCACACCCAAGGAAGTGTGCCTCTTATTTTCTCAATAGTCCCTCGGCTGGCCCACTTCCCTTCTATGGTTACTAGCCATAGGCCTAACAATGAGTCTTTGAGCCCTACGACTAATTCCCAACACACCAGGGAACAATTCTCAGCAAAACTCTCTCCTGGAGACTATGATCATGGGTCTGAAAACCCACTTCTTCAAAAAAAAATATCTCACCCATAGAGACTTCTCACAGGCTTGACAACCCACCTATTTGACAATAAATCTCTCAGCCAAAGAGACTACTCACGAGCCTGATAACCCTCCTCTTTGACAAAAAAAATCTGATTATGTAACACCATGTTTTCTCCAAAGACTGTAATTATGCACAAACTTCATATGTTAACAATATGAGGCATGTAATTGTGTTTTTATCTAATCTAAACTCCAAACTGTTGACTGAGAGGGAACAACATTGATAGGTACTAGCCATGATACACCAGAGGAAATTTATGAGGTAGAGGGACTGATGGAATGGTTGAGTGAAATGGAGTTGAGATGCATTAGTGAAGAAAATAGGAAGCTTGCATAACAAGCTAATATATTCTTACAAGCATAATGACTTCACCTACCAGTGCACCAGATTGATGAAGGAAACAACATGATCACTAAAGAGAAGGTCATAGAGGTGGTTGAGTAGTAATGACTATGAAATTTGGTCCATACATAGAGAGAATGGACAATTAAATAATTGACAGGGGAATGTACCATGAAACTACCCCTTCATATTATGAAGGGATGACTATAGGTTAGGTCTGCAGGACACTACAAAGATCCCGAGGGGATGGAGAAGAAGACCGGGGAAGGAAAAAATGAAACGTGTGTAGGATGAGAGAGTGTAGAAAAACACAGACCCATAGAGGAGACTAATCAGATAAGAAAATAGGCCCTACAAACAAAGATTGCACCTAGGGATAGAAGAATGAAACAAAAGATTGAGTAGGAAAGAAAAAAAAGGGCTCATAGATGAGAAACAGAGTGCAAAAGTGTGGATGTGTTGATTGAGAAAGGAAATAATATATTTCTAGAAGAAAATAGGAAGCTTTTCTGAGTTGTTGATGATCACCCTGAACATAGATGACCCGGATTCCCAAACTGGAACAATAGTGGGCTGCAGATTGGTGCTTATTGGAAAGAAACCAACACTGGTAAGGGGAGGTCAGTGAGGGACTGTTGAATAGATAAGGGAATCCCTTGTGTAGAGGAAATGATGTTGATAAACCACTTGATAAACCTATAGATTCCCAAAGCTCAGCAAGAGGTGGAATTTTTTGCAGTGTCAGAGGAAGAAGGAGAGTAACCTTCCTAGATCATCGTAGGATCAGAACCATGCCGAATCAATTTCCTTAGTGGTATCATGGCTTGGCATGGGGGTTGCATGTTGTAGGAAGTGACTCTACAACAAGGCCTAAGGTTGGGAGGAAATGCGTCCTCTCTCAGTTAGTTGGATTGGATTATTTCCTTATCAGATAAGTGTTCATCTGTATTGAAACTGAGTATGAATGATTTATGTGAATGCTCATGAATGAAATAATTGTATGATAACACATATGAATGTTTAAATCTAAGGGAAATTTTGTGTACTTAACCTATGATTTTGAATGTTGTAAGATGACATATGTTATCATGTTTACTATTTCCTGGTTAAATCGTAAAAATGAATAAATACAAATTGCTACTTGCTTGAATACTCTATATGTTCCCTGTGTGTTGAGCCTGCAAATCATGCTAGGATTTAACATTAAGTTTGACAATTTGTGATGGCCACAAAATCATTTTGAGGTCTTGAAATTCAGAATCAAAGTCTGACAGAACTCGAAAAATGGCTAAGTCCTTAGAAAAGACATTTATGATTATGTAAATCTTGTGTTGGTTAGCGGAGAACAACAACCGTTGATCTGAATAGATCGTGATTGTTGATTGGTGGGATGTTCAAAGTTACCATGTCAGAGAGATCCCTCGAATGTCATGTGAAATACACCTAATGAGAGACTCTGAAACAAACCTTTTAGAGTGAGGATTTCAGAAGGAAATTTCATGTGTTGTGAGAATAACCCCGAAGGAAAGACCCCAAAGTCGAGCCAATATGAAATGTAGATCTGGAAGCATGAGGGATGAATCTTTAGTCATTGATCATTACAGGTCCCACTTACTAATTTAGAAGGGTGAGAGCTGACTGAGAGTGTCAATGTGATGATACGTGTTAGCAATTGATTAGGAGACTAGATTGAGTGCGAGTCGATCTGGATCAACGTTGACTGTTTTTCGGAGTATGACTTCGAAAGATTCAGAGTACTCCTCTGATGGATTGGGAGTGCAAGTACGATAAAGGGAAGATATCAACTGTAGGTTGGGGTATGGAGATATGGAATGATATCCATCGATCTGTTGTGAGTCTTGCCTAAGTCAAGAGATGTAGTATAACGTCATGACTGACATGGCACACCAACGAGGCAACCAGAGTGAATTTAGAGTGACATGTGTCACTCACCCATCGGTGGATGAGTCGAGTGTGGTCAAACAAGGCTGGAGAACCTTAGACCCTGAATAAATCTCAACCGTTTTTCGGGAGATCACAACTTGCATCTACACTGTCCATCGAGGAGAGGGGAATATTCCTCCATACATTGATTTCAGAGTAGTGAAATTGTTTAAGCCATTCTAGCTCTGAATGGATGGCATCGAAAGGGAATATTCTTCAATATCATATTTTTCAGAGGTTAGTGATGAGGGTACTGGAAGAGAGTCTGAGCGATAACAATGATAGGCCTACATGGATCGAAATCTCCTCATGGCAGGATTGACAGGTGCCACATAGGTGTTATGTTTTCTCCATGTCAGATGGAAAGTGTGATGAGGTGTCACATGGACGCCACATGTTAGTGGTATAGAGGTAAAAAACCCAAGAACTTCAGAAGGCCATAACTTTCGATCTAGAGCTCAATTTTGAGTGAAATTTCCACTATTGGGAAGCTCTCGACGAGCAGAAGACGATGGAGCTGGAAAAGAGAGGATTTGAGATAGTTGAGAAAACCAAAAACCCTAATATCCCTACCCTTAGGGGTTGGGTGTGTGATAGATTATAGTACATAAAAACCCCTTACACGATTCTCACTGTAGATAATTTAATAGTCATCCTTTCTCCCTAGACCGACCTTTTTCTACTCACGAGGAAGTGAATAATAATCCCAAAAACACACTAAGGACATCAATATATATTGCATGCCTTCAAATTGACACTTGTCACCTTCAAAAGTATCTTAAGCCACTTGGTGACTCGTTCCCTACCCTCGGAAACTTAGGATAAAATAATTATCCATAACTTACACTTTTCCAGAAATATTATAAAATATTCCCTAAGACTTAAGTCTATCCCCCCCTTTTCCCTTTTTCGGTGGAGTTATCCTCCCATCTCTTTTCGTCTGATCTGTCTTTGCAAATCGATGTAATAACATTAATACTTGAATATGATTACACTTTACAAGGATATGCAAACTGACCTATTTGCATCCTAGCTCACGAGCCTCATAATCACACACACACTTCGGCCTTAAT
Source organism: Picea engelmannii (assembly GCA_009831015.1). NCBI lineage: Eukaryota > Viridiplantae > Streptophyta > Pinopsida > Pinales > Pinaceae > Picea > Picea engelmannii. The sequence goes on along the minus strand of ML795609.1, from coordinate 86,022 downwards.
ACATATACAACCATATATATATACAACCTGGCTCAGTGCGCACTCCAAGGTCATTCCAGCACACTTACCCAAGTGCGCACAACATCGTGAAATGTACGCACCCTTTCCTTGATAACAATTCTCCACGCACTTACGTAGGTGCGCGTAAAACCAAAACTAGGTTCCAACGACTCACCAACCTATATGCACATTTACATTTACAATTGGTACCAATGTCTCACCAACCTATATGTACAATTACAAAGGGTCCGGATTAGGTACATTACAGTCCCCTCCCCCTTATTTATGCATTTTCCTTTGTGCATCATATACACATGTACATACAAAATTTCAAAAATCTTCGAAAATATGCAGATACTCTACCCACATAGCATCCTTGTGCTCCCAAGTTACATCCCCAGGACCATACCAGGTCCATTGGACCTTTACCAACTCTATGGCTCGATTTCAGAGCTGTTTGATTTTCCGACCCAATAAACAAACTAGTCTCACTTGGAAATCACCTTTTGGATCCACTTGAATCACATTCCAATCAATAATATGATTAGCACCATGTACATACTTTTTAAGAAATGATACATGGAAAGCATTATGAATACACAAGGATGCAGGAAATGAAATCATATATGCGATAAGACCAATCCTCTCTAGTATTTCAAATGGACCATAATAACATGTTTCCAACTTAGAACACTTCCCCAACATCATGGAACTGCACCTGGATTTAACTTTCAAGAACACGTGGATTCTCACTTTAAACTCTCTGTAGGTTCTGCATTTATCTACACAACTTTTCTTCCTGTCTTGGGAATCCTTTAAATTCTGCCTTATCTTTACCATCTTCTCCTCCATTTCTCGGAGCATATTTGGCCCAACTAGTGCGTAGTTTGTTGGGTTGTCCAAACTCACTAGCGTGTTTCACTTTCTACCATAAAGTGTTTTAAATGGGCTCATCTTTAAAGATGTGTGATACCCATTGTTGTAAGCAAAATCTACCAAGTGAAGGTAGTCTTCCCATTTTGATGGCTTATCCATCACATACATTCTGAGCATATCTTCAATCACCCGATTTACCCTCTCTGTTTGTCCATCTGACTCAAGGTGATATGATGTGCTAAATTTCAGATTTGTCCCAAATCATTTGAATAACCCTTTCCAAAATTTCAAGATGAACTTGGAATCTCTGTCAGACACAATTTTCTTAAGTACACCATGCATCTTAGCAATTTCTCGCATGTAGATATCAACAATATTAGTTTCTTTGTGCACTAACTTCACTGGAATAAAATGGGAAGTTTTAGTAAGATTTTCTACCACCGCCATAATAGAATAATGTTGCTTAGCAGTCCTAGGCAACTTAGTTATAAAATCCATGGTTACAACTTCCCACTTCCACTCAGGAATGGGCAAAAGTTGTAGCAAACCAGCTGAATGTATGTGCTCAACCTTGACCTTTTGACAGTCAATACATCTAGAAATAAAATCAACAACTTCCTTTTTCATACCTAGCCAATAGTATTGTTTTTTAACCGCGACAATTGTCTTCTGGTAACTTGGATGTCCAACATAAGGAACTTTATGCATCTTTGAAAATAAAAAAAAATTCAAATATTGATTATTTGGCACACAAACTCTACGCCTATACACGAGGATCACATCCTCTCTTAGCTCATAACCTTCCAAATTCTATTGCGACACACCTTGTTGTAAATTCACCTTTATGTCAACATAGTGTTGATTTGATTTGGAAACTTCTAAAATTATGTCACTCAAATCGAATTTGTACATGCTAATGGTTGTAGCATGCATCTCATGCACCCTCCTTCTGAGTGTGTCAACCACCTTGTTCTCTTTTCCTCTAATATGATTTATGTCAAATTCATACTCACTTAGGAATTCTAACCACCTGCTTTGTCTAGCATTTAAAATTGGTTGTCCAAACAGATACTTCAGACCACTATGGTCTGTACTCAATTCAAATATTTTACCCATAAGATAGTGTCACCGCATCTTCAAGACATGCACTATGGTTTCCAATTCCAAGTCATGAGTAGCATAGATCCTTTCAATCTCTTTTAACTTTCTTGATTTGTAGCACACCACATGCCCATTCTGAGTAAGGACTCCATCGAGCCCTTCCTTGCATGCATCTGTGCACACAATAAAGTTTGCATCAGGATCAACAATTCTCAAAATTGGCGTACTTGTCAACAAACTCTTCAAGTGCTGAAAACTCCTTACACAATCCGGAGTCCATTCAAATCACACACCTTTCTTTTGCAAGGATGTAATTGGATGCACAATCTTTGAGAAACCTTCAATAAAATTTCTATAATAACTCGAAAGTCCCATAAAGGATCTCACCTTTGCGACATTTCTTGGTGTCGACCATTCCTCAATGGTTGTTATTTTTTCCGGATCCACAACTATTCCTTCTTTAGAAATGATATGACCCAAATAATAAATCTTCCTCTGGTAAAACGAGTACTTTCTCAACTTTGCATAAATATGATTCTCCCTCAATACATGCAACACCATCTTCAAGTGTTTCTCATGTTCTTCAAATTTAGAGTAAATAAGTATGTCATCCATAAATACAATGACAAAATTATCTAAATAACTTCTGAAAAATCCATTCATCAAACACATGAAGACAACTGGTGCATTTGACAACCCAAATGGCACCACCGTAAACTCGTAATGTTAATACCTCATTATGAAGGTAGTCTTATTGATGTATTCTTCCTTAATTCTCACTTGGTGATATCTAGATCTGAGATCACTCTTTGAAAATATCTACGCACCCCGTAGCTGATCAAAAAGGTCATCTATCCTTGGAAAATGATACTTTCTCTTTTCGTTACCTTGTTCAACTTCCTGAAGTGAATACAAAGTATCACTGTACCATCTTTCTTCTTCACGAATAATACTAGGGCACCCCAAGGTGACACACTTGGGCGTATATACCCCTTCTTCATAAGCTCTTCAAGTTGCATATGTAATTCCTTTAGATCTGGTGTACTCATCCTATAAGGAGTCTTGGATACAAGAGCTACTCCCAACATTAGATTTATAGATAAATCGATATCTCTTTTCGGAGGAAATCCGAGTATCTCTTTAAAGACATCCTCAAATTCTTTTAGTATTGTGTAGTCTTCAATATTTGGAACTTTATCCTTAGGTGCCTCTTCCATGTGCGCTGCAAATACTTGACATCCTTTCCTTGATATTTTCTTCTATTGCAAGGATGGAATTTCTATGATAGTTACAACCCTTGCAATTCCTTGAAATGTTCTTAAGTTCCCTTCCTCATCTAAGCAAGTAAATTCCTCATTGTAACAGTACATGACAACATGGTGCTCGTCCAACCAATCCATACCAATGAGGCAATCATACGAGCCCAAAGATATGATATTCGAACCAACTTTAGTGAGTAGTCCATTCATTTCCATTGGACATGCCTTAACCATATCATTAATTTTCCTTTTTGCTCCTGTAGCTAACTGTACCACCAAGGTTTTCCAAGCTTGCTTCTCAACAAACATAATCTTTCCACCATCTTAGCATCTAGATAAATATGACTAGATCTTGATTCAATTAAATAACAATGGGTTGGTCATTAATCTTACCTTCCACTTCAATCATGTGTGACTGAAACTCAACTTACTTGTTATCCAGGGTTGCGTAAATCCTTGGCACATTTTTCCCATGTCTTCAACGGTCACAACTTGTTATACACTGCATGCATTCCTCGCTTTATCACCTCTTTGAGGGTAATCTCTGCGCATATGATATCGACCACAACCCCAACACTGAATAGATTATGGCCATGGCTTTTTCCCCACTATCTATGAAATTGTGGGCTCCTTGAGATTTGGTTGTCCTTGTGCAATATTTCTGAAAAATAGTGGCTTGGTCCCCTTCTTCCTCTGATCCCCCTTACTTTTCATCTTATCTTCCCAAGCCTTTTGGAAAGTCGGTCTTCTCCTTTGTTCCCCATAAATATACTTAGCGTGCCTTATAGTTTCCTCCAATGTCTTAGGGTCATCATATTGTATCTTGTCACTGATAAATGAAGGCAACCCACTCAGGTACCTCTGAATTTTAACTTGCTCATCCTTGATGAATGTGACATATTTCAACAGCTCTAAGAATCTTCTTTCATACTAATCTATTATCATACTCCCAAGATTGAGTTCGAAGAACTCCTTCATTTTCTTGTCATAGTACCACTTGAGTAAGTATTTTATATGGAAATACCTCTTGAACTCCCTCCAAGTAACCTTCTTCTCATCAATGTGTTGCACTTGCACATACTGATCCCACCACATTGGTGCTTTTCCTTGTAGTTTATAGATATCACTTCTCCCTTATGCTTTCATATAATAGTTATGTAGCCGGAAGTACTTCCTCATACCCAACAACCAAGTCTCTACATATTCATCCTTCCTGTGCTCATCGTCAAAGGTAGGAGGCTTGATCTTATTCATTTCTCCCTGTAGCTCGTCTACCCCAGTCCTTCTCTTATGATTCCTAACAGGATATGGACTTGAGCTAATGTGCACTTTGCTAAATCAATTCTTTGGAGAGTGGTGATGATGCCTATCAACACTTCTTGCTTCTCTTATTTTCTCTTCATGAGCCTGTGAATTCTTGACCTACTTGACTCTGTTTCCTTATCCATTTGCTTTTCTATTCTATCCAAGCTTTGCATCAATTTGACATTGAAGTAATTTTGTTGTTCCTTAGCTCTCATAAGCCTTTCATTATCATATTTATAACTTTGAACATATTTTTTCAATCCCTTTATGGTTTCTACCAAGTTCATGCGCTCCTCCTTGGATTATGTACCATCTGCACCCAAACCGACATACAAATCCATGAATTCATCATCAAGACTGTAAGTCCTCTGCACATCTTCCATGCTTTTGACCTTTTGCATTGGTTCTGTCCTGCTCTAATCGTTGATAATTCTACAAAATGTGCAGACAAGAATATTTGTTAGGTGAATTCATGATACAACTTCATGAAACTCTGCACCATCTTGTCATAATCCTTTCTTTCAAATCTCATGTGTGCACTGGTATTCAACTCACACCAATACATGATGTCAATTGTTAACTTGTACACCACGTATCAATAATGCACATGCACCACAAATTTGTTTTGCACTGCCCCAAAACTTTAGTGTGCACACTCATGTACCATTTTTCACTGTGCAGTTCTAGTGCCACACTCCACAATATCATACATTTAGCATGCACATCTGCACATTCTTATTTAATGTGCACCATGGCCACGCTGAAATTCCAAATTCGGTCACTTACGAGTCCAATTTTTTTCTTAAATAGAAACTCGGCCCATGTAGGCTCAGCGTTGAAACCATAGCTTTGATACCAGAATGTAATGTCCTCAACCTCCAAGGCTGGGTCACGTCACACAATATCAACTTCTGTAGCTATGAATCAACCATACTGTAACATCACCCAAAATACTACTGAACAATGCTACTATGAAAATCCACTGCGCAGATTCTATACTAAACCCTAGTCCGTGCAGTATCACTTAAAGTAACGCGCTCAACCTCAAGCTAAGTCGTGCCACACTAAAATTCTCCTTTTAACACAACTTTAACAATGGAAGTAACTAAAAACAATCGTGCACGGGTATACTGATGACACAACACTACTGTGCGCACAACCATCCTGGCATCACACGAAAATTCTGATTTCCTTTTGCGCAGGGTATATTTTCATGTATGCACACATGAGTTCCAACCTCCTATGCACACAAGATACTTCCCTGTGCACCCGGTCATTCAATCCTTGCCTCAAAGACTCATGACCAATATCAAAGGATAACTTAACATGAAAAAATATCAGTAACCGTCATACTCAGACACAACTAAAATAATGACTATCAACACCACACTTACATGTTCAAGCAACATTAAACAGAATAACAAAAATTTCTTATATGCGACAACATACAAGAATTAACCCATGTAAAACATAGATAAATAATCACACAGTAAATGAGACAAGCACATAAAGAACACTTATATTTTATGAAGGTCACCAACTGTGTGCATAACTCATATGTTTCTCCCAGCCATAGACTTTGTTTCTCATAAGATTTCAACAACTTGTCACCCCCGAGATGAGGATTAAATCCACTAGGCAAAAAGGGTTTCTAGTGACAGTCTAAGGTCTTATTCTCAACAAAATTGATCAGTCTAAGGTGCCCGTTGCTGCAACTATCCTACAATTTGTCATTTCCCACACACTTGTCACACCCAAGGAAGTGTGCCCCTTCTCTTCTCAACAGTCCCTTGGTTGCCCCACTTCCCTTCCAGGGTTACCAACAACAGGTTGGATAAGAATTCCCCAAGCCCTGCGACTAATGCCTAACACACCAGGGAACAATTCTCAGCAAAAATCTCACCCAGAGAGTATGCTCACGGGCTTGAAACCCCAATTCTTCAACAAAAAATCTCTCACCCAAAGAGACTACTCATGGGCTTGACAACCCGCCTCTTCGACAAAAACTCTCTCACCTAGAGAGACTTCTCATTGGCTTGATAACTCACCTCTTTGAAAATAAAACTCTGATTACAGTATATAAAAACCCCTTATAAGATTGTCACTGTAGATAAGGTAATAATCGTCCTTTCTCCTTGGACCGACCCCCTTCTGCTAACGAGAAAGTGAATAATAATCCCCAAAATACACTAAGGCCAACAATATATATTGCATGCCTTCAACTCGACACTTGTCACCTTCAGAAGTAGCTTGAGCCACTTGGTGACTCATTCCCTACCTTCAGAAACTTAAGATAAAATAATTATTCATAACTTACACTTTTCCAGAAATATTATAAAATATTCCCTAAGACTTAAGTCTCACCCCACTTTTCCCTTTTCCCATGGAGTTTCCCCCCATATTTTTTTGTCTGATTAGTCTGCACACAACA
>ML795609.1:32022-71902 GCA_009831015.1 Picea engelmannii | reverse complement strand
TATACGACATAAGGTATAGATGTTGATTCCACATTTAAATAAATAATTTATTTATTAGTGAAAAATATATCGTTTTATTCCTTAACATGATGGTGCAGTTCATAGTAGAGATGTTGATTCCACATTTAATTAAAATTTATTTATAGTAAAAAATATATCATTTTATTCCTTAACGTGATGGTGCAAGTTCATAGTAGAGAAAGTAAAAAAGTAAAGTAGAATATTGTTAGTTAACTTTGATGTATACTTAACAAATTCGATGTGATATATTATTATTATTTAATTATTAGTAGTATTATCAAATGTGAGTGTAATATATCAAATGCAAAAATATTAATAATGAATATATAATAGATTGAAAATAATATTTATATATAATTTAATAATTATAAAGGACAATAATAGAAACTTGTAATTATGATAATGATGATATTGTCTTATTGTAATTATTATAGTAATGATATTGTTTTATTGACTTAATAATATGGATCTAGACATTTGTAATTATAATATTGTCTCAAAAGTCAATGGAGATCACAAACATAGTTTAAACATACTAATATAGTTTAATGGATCTAGACATTTGTAATTATAATATAGCCTCAAAAGTCAATAGAGATCACAAACATAGTTTAAATATAGTAATATAGTTTAAGTATAGAGTTTTAGATTTTTATAATAAATGAATAGATATTTTTTTTTTGCATTATATTATAAAGATTATTATAAAAAAAACTAAATAAGTTTATGATTAGAAAAATTTAAATAAAAATTAAATTAGAAATTAATTATTATTTTTCATAATATTTTTCATAATAATTATGATTAGAAATTTTTTAATGAAAATTAAATTAAAAAATAATTATTATTTTTTCATAATATTTAAATAATTATTAAATTAATTATTAAAAATAAATTTAATTATAATGAATAAAGACACATAACATTATAATTTAAGCACTTCTTTATTAGATTGCAAGTTCAATATAATATTTACAAAACAATTAAGTATAATTTTACACATTATAATCACCATATGAATGGAAAAATTGGGATTATATAAATTTGAGAGTTTATGTTGATTAAAGTGTGATAAATATATATGAGTTGTAGATTTTTATATTTTTAGTTTTAAGGGTTAGCTTGAGCTAGGTGTGAGATCTCTTTCTTAAAGTTGGGGGAGGTTATGAGTTTGACTTACCTGGGTTAGATTCCATAATCAAAATAGATGTTTTATCCATTTATCATCTATAAATCATAAGAAATACTCCCCCCAAAAAATTTACAAAATATTTTTCTTAAAAATATATACATAAATTGTGAAAATATAGACGAGTAATTCTCTTCTTTATATTTGCAAATAATTTTGTTATTTTTTAATAAAAAATTATGAACTTTAAATCACATTAACATAATATAAAATATAATAATTTTTTTATCATGTTATTTAAACATATATTTTATAAAATTTAAATATAAATCCATTTTAGAATTTAAACATAAATCTTATTTATAAAAATTCATAAAATTTAAACATAAATTTCATCCTTAAGATTCTTTATATATTGTCATATTTAGAATTTTCTCTCAAACATAAAGTTTTGTTTTTGTTATTTTAATAAAGATGTTCTTTAAAAACATCACATAACAAATTTTAAAATCTTTATTTTGGTTTACAACAATCTTCCTTCCACTACACAAAAGGTTAAGATGTATCGATCTCTTTTTCTCCAAAATGAAAAAATGGTAGAGTATAGCTTTAACTTTTTGAAATTAACTATATAGATAAATATAGTGTAGTGTATGATTAATTTTTCATAATTTGTTGAAGTTCATTATATTACTAGATGGTGGTGTGGAAAAAGTGTGTATATTATATGCATAATTTTATTTTTCATGTAAAACAATCATAAGGTGGTAGTGGGGTTGAGATACTTTTAACCATAAAGAAATGAGATTGAGGGTAGGGGTGAGAGTGTGCATATTATATGCACACTCTCATGCTCCCTCTTTATATTCATACTTTCACCCCTTTGTGTGGGAGAAAGTAGGGGATTTTAAATACTTTAAAAGATAAAGAAATAAGAATTGAGGGTGGGAAATGGAGTATGCATATTATATGCTCCCTCTCATTCCCTTAGGAAGGGATGGGGGTGTTGTGAGGTTAGATATTTTCAACGATAAAAAAATGAGATTGAGGGTGGTGAGAGTGCATATATAATATGCACACTCTCACCACCACCTACAAAGGGGAATGAGAGTTTGCATGAGGGGGTGAGAGTGTGCATATAATACACATACTTCTCCCTTTATATGCACACTCTCCTCCCCCCCATGTACACTCTCACCTCTCTTTTTGGGTGGTGGTGGTAGTGCGATACTTTAAATGATAAAGAAATAAGATCGAGAGTTGGGGTGGTGAGAGTGTGCATATTATCACATTCTCACCCCCCATGCACACTCTCGACCCCCTTGAGTTAGGGGGTGGGTGGGTGAAATACTTTCAATGATAAAGAAATGAGAATGGAGGTGGGGAGAGTGTACATATTACATGCATACTCTCACCTCCCTCCCCCACATCCATACACTCTCACTCTCCCTGGCCCTACCCTATCCATATGTTATGGGGAAAGGAGTGAACACCATCTCAATCCATATGCACACTCTCAACCCCCCTCCCCCACATGGAGGTGAGAGTGTGCATCATTCTCCACACCGACCCACCCCACCCACTTATATGCACACTTGGGTGGGGGAGGAGGGGTTGAGAGTGTGCATATTATATGCACACTCTCACCCCCCCTCTTGAGTGTGCTATATTATATGCACATTCTCACCCCTCCTTTTCTACTCCAATGTGCATAATATGTACATTTTGGGTGGGGACCTTTTCCACATATAGTGAAAGTGTACATATGATATGCACATTCTCACTTTTCATCCATGTGTACATTCTAAAAATAAGATAAAATAAAATACTTATATAATAAACAAAAGAAATTAAGTCTTATATAATGTTTAAATAAAATAAAAATAAATTATACACTTTTATTTTTTAAAATTAAAAATTAATTAGATAAAATAGAAGGAATGATTACTTTCTTATAAATTTATTTGGAGATCATTACACCAAATGGAAGTATACATTTGAGATTGATGGTTACACGGTGTTAAAATCATTTTTAATAAAAACAAGCACATTCCCTATTTTTTTAACATGAATATGACGCCTACCTACTAAAGGAAGAAGCAGGTGTGATTAATAAGAAAAAAGAAAGCGCATGCTTGAAGATGTATCCACTCTGACCAGCATCAGAAACAAAAGCTCATCACAATAGCTGTTTTTAAATCAAGTGTTGGGTTACAACCCGCCCATGTTATCCTGGAATCCCGAGACATTCCAAGATGCCAGAACACAAGGGAACTTTAAACTATCAGATGGAGCTTAAATATCGATTTAGAATACATTAAATCCCAACAAAGGGCAGTAATCAAATGTGGGCTAACAGAATTTCACACATCCCGACCGTCCTTTTGGTGGGCATTGACTTGTTGTTGTAGCTTGACACAGTTCTCAACATATATTCCTCTGTCTGATATGTCAACCAAAGCTTTTGCTTTTCAAAGTCAATTCTGTACTTCTTTCTCAGTGCTCTGCAGACTCATGATGCCTTGGAATAATGTGCTCTATGCTTAGCATTCTAATTCTCCGATACCTTGGGCTTTGAAGTTCTCATTCCCACCTTCGGTTAACATCATTGAAAGCAAACTTGTCAGTGGGTTCCAGACAATAGCAAGAGTGCTTTCATCATTCTGGGTGGATAGAGTATAAGGTAGTGGTTTGTTAACCCTTTCTCCGATAGGGGTTGTTATGTCAATGGATCTGCTTCAGGAGAAGATAATGGTGTGGATTGGTTGCAGTTTTGATTAGCATTGGAGGAACTCTTGGATAAGTGCAGGTATGCTTTCATACTTCGTTTTAGTAGATTGATTCTCTCTTTCATTTTGGTATCTTTATCTGGGTTGAGAATTGTAGTTAGGGTGATATCCCCTTCTGAGGGTTTGGTGAGAAACCCAGTTTGTTTTTTCCCTAAATTGGCATGTTCCAGATGGCGTCAAGCAGTCAGTGAATACAATAATCCTGAAGTATGGTGTCGGAGGCTGGAAAAATGTCGGATGGTTGTGAAATGGATGAACCCAAGTGAACCCTAAGATCGTGAAATGTTGAACTTGGAAAATATAGTTTAAGGGGCGTTTGATACTGATATTATAGATGAATATTGTAATTTTCAATCATCTATGAAGTGGGTTTGGTCTGATAGTTAGTAGTGGCATTCGCCAACTGTTGGTCGATTCTCATGGATGATTTATATGTATGTTCACTGATGGAACCCAATGTTAACAGGAGACTGTATTCCAGTTCGGTGAGCCTAAGACCTCAGTCACCTTCGATGCTAGATTTCCATAATGCTTTTTGCATTTTCATTTCGATGTTGGAGATTGATTTGAGCTGGATATGGATGGTATAAAGATTTTTGGCTGCCCTTATGGGAGTGCATCTTGATACCGTGATTCCGATCACAGTTGATTGACTTGCAAGCTGCAAGATGACTACTGCAGCCTGACACGTATGAATCTATTTTTCCTGTTTTTCTCCGTTTAGGATTTTTAGTTGGTGAATTTCAAGGCTCAAATATAGTTTCATGCTTATTGCATACCCATGTTTTCACTGTGGCTGGGGCGGTCTGCACCATCCGAATCTAGGGTAACCCAGTGTGTAGATAGAAGAATCGTTTAGCTGTTTTTTTGGTCCAAAGAAAACCTCACAGAAAACCTTCTAAGTACTTCCCCGTGATCCATGGATGGTAAATGGGGTAAACCATTAACTTTAATTATGGGGCCTAACCCCAAGGGAGTTGAGAGAGTCGAACCCACTGCCTCCCAATTCTGAGAGGTTCCCCATCTGGCTTCAAGACCAATTGAGCTAACCCTTGGGGGTAGAAGAATTGTTTAGCTGTTATCCAAAATGGCTTATTTTTTTCCGACAATGTGAATGGTCGAGTGGGGGAGTCTGGTTTTGACTGGATCTTGGTTATACTTAACATTGGTATATTTGTTTTATATTAATCTTTTGTGCCATTTTATTATGTTTTTCTTTAGTTGTAAAAGTGATTCTGGTAATGTTGATGAATGTCTGTTTCTGAGTGTGCAATATTCAGAACAATGGAGTTCTAACTAATACTGGAAGCTTATCTATTCCTGCAGTCAGGACATTAAAACATCTAGTACTGCTAGAGCAACAAATATGAAGAATTTGTCATTTTCTGTAAATCGAGTCAATCCTTTCTTTCTGGGTTTTTCTCAACTATTCGTATATGCCTGATTAGAATGTATCACCATCATGGAGTACTCTGTCATATTTAGTATGGAAGGTCTTTTAACCTTGTTTCTTTTCTTTTGCATATTTAACTGTCTTGGAGAATTAGTTGCTTTTTACCTCCCAGAAGTAGGCTCCTCAGTCCTGTCTAATGCTTCCTTCCATCTTCATGATCCCATTTGAGCATCTATAATGGTGGAACTATGAAAGAAGCAAAAGTAGTGCTAGTGAATGAACAGTAAGAGTGTCAATGAGCTCAAAGCACATTTCCTAGCTTCAAGGAAAAGAACAGTTATCCCCTAGCTGAGCATAGATAAATACATTTTTATTTTATTTTAACAGGGGTTCCCAAAATGATTGTCAGTAAAGCCCTGAGAATTAAAGTACTTATTATACAGGAACTGTGTTTATATGGCATGCAAAGGCTGATGTAGCTGTTTGTGCGTTTAGGATTTAGAACATAGAACTATTCACACAATATTAGTTTTTGCCTTACGTCAATACCCACAAAACTGAGGATGGAAGCCCTCATTAAAGAGAGTAGAAAAAAATTAAAATGTTTAGAAACAGCTTGTAAGGACTAAGGCATTCAGGCCTGCAGATGGTATTGAGTAAAAGAACATCCATTACTTAGGCATGACAGATTCCATCGCATTGATGATGAAGGGAATCACTGACTTTATTGGATGTGGACCCATCATTCATACAGGGAACCCTCTAAACAACATGATAGTTGGAACTTAGAGATGTTGCCTCGCTTTTCATAGTACCTATGTAAACATAGCCCACATACACAGCAATACACAAATATTGACTCTCTCTATGCACATGTGGTAGGCTATGCTACACATAATACAGTACTTTTGATTATTTTGCAGTTATTATTGGACCTAGTATCTTGTGGTTAGTTTCCAGCATTCTATTTACTGAGTTCTACTTCACGTGTGAATCTCTTTCCAGATTTGCCATTGTTGATTTCATTTCACATGCAATGTGTCTGATATTGATCTTGAGATTGGTTCCACACAAATCACACAGATACATACTACAGAATCCAGATACACGATTAGTGTGTACTGGGACATAATGTTGGCTTTAAACAATAAAGGGAGTTCAGTTCAAATCTTTCTATCTTTATCTTTAAATGTCATATTTTGCAGTAAAATTTGGAAGTTAGATACTCAAGTCACTAAAGCAGATACCGAGTTTTGAAAAACCATATAAATAAATACAATATTTAGATATATGATTTATATAATGTGATTCTTAGTATTTTTCTTGTGCTTGGTTGTTGAGTGCAGACTTCTTGCAGTCTTGTTACTGTTTGCGGCATTCTCCTATGTGCAACATCATGCCTGGAACATCTTCAAATTGTGGGATTGCAATGGAAAACCAGCAGGTTCCTGTAGTCAAGAAAAGAAGTATTATGGGCACTCTTGATGAAAACAACTTGAAACAGAAGAGGAGAAAGATAAATGCATCAATTTCATGTGAGGATCCTATGATAATAGATAAGATATCATGTGGTGAACTTCATGAAGATTTATTAGCAAGGGTTCTTGCACGGTTGCCTGTGTCTAGCTTCTTCCGTTTTCGTTCAGTGTGCAAAGGATGGAATTCAATGATGTATTCTCCAAGTTTTTTGAATGCTTGTTCAGAGGTCCCATCCCGCTGTCCATGGTTCTACATGGTAGACTCGAAGTTTGATCAGGGCATTGTATATGACACAGAGGTCAATAAATGGCACCATATTAATCTTCCCTCTTGCTTGAGCAAAAATGTGAAGTGCAAACCAGTAGCATCTGCAGGAGCACTTATTTGTTTTGAGTCATCTCTTGGCAATTTCATTGTGTGCAACCCTCTCACTGGACAGTGTTGCAAATTACCGCATCTAAAGATTACTCAGACCATACATGCTATCACCATGGTTGCATTTAAAAAGTCATACAAGATAATACTCATATATGGTGATTTGCCTACATTTGTAATGAAGGTATATGATTCATCAAAACAATACTGGAGTCAACCATCTATAAGTTGTAACATAAAGGAGATAAGGTATGGAAAATGCTATTTGAAACAAAATGTTGCCAGTGATGATGGAATTGTGTATTTTTTGAACAAAGGAGGTAATGTAGTTGCCTCGGATGTCCGGCGGAGTCCTTCAAAAGAGTATTCTTCCATCTTGACGTCAGGACATGGTGGTGAAGAGATAGTCTATTTTTTGAACAGAGGGGGCAAAGTAGTGGCTTGTAATACTCACAAGGGTCTGTGGTATGAATTCCCCCCTCTTTTACCCTCACCACTTGAGTATTCTCTAGATATTGTGAATTGTGGGGGTCGTATGTTTGTGGTAGTCCTCCTGGAATTTTTGGAAAGTGCTACCGTGAGAATATGGGAATATAATGAGACAGTGTCCAACTGGGTGCAAGTCTTAGCAATGCCCCCTTCAATGTCTCAGCAGTACTATGGAAAGAAAGCTGACATCAACTGTATAGGTTATGACAACTTAATAATGATTTGCATAAGTTCTGGCCAATTCAACAGTCAAGTGCTGTGTAACATCTTGGAAAAGTCATGGCTAGAATTGCCTCCCTGTTATCTGCCTGGAAGCCACAAGGTCGAAAAGTTCGTGTCTGCCTTTCCATTTGAACCGAAGCTGGAAGCCTCAGTTTGAATTGGTCTATTATTGTTCCCGGCCATTCAAGAGATAAACTGGTGTGTAACAAATTTGTCACAGGTTTGCAGCAGCAATAGAAAGCTGTGTATATTTTTATGTGCTTTAAATTATTGTACTGGGTCTCCAATGTAGCATGATTGGAGTCTCATCGATTCTCTGATCACAGCGAGTTCCCAACATATTTTTTGGCATTAGGGATGTTTGCAATAGTGTATATATGGCATATTACTTGTAGGTTGTTCAAGTTTATATTTGTAATGTAATCCTGGAGTGCGGTATTATTTGATCCATAAGTTTATGCTCTTGTAAATTTTATTGGATTTGTCACTGGTCCTGCAAGCTATTGCTATTGACTTTTTGTGGCATAGCCATTATTTTGGGAACCTTTAAAAAGATGACAAACAGTTGTCTTGTCCATGAGCCCAAGGCTATTGTGGTTATGGTCAACTCTCTGCAGAGTTAGCATTTTACTACTTAATAGATGCTTCTATACTTTTATGCATTACCTGAAAGCATCTCTCTTCATCTGTGGTGTTGGTGTTGAAATCTCTGCCTATCTGTTTTGAAGGAAGGATTTCATTTTACTATTTATGTATTCCTTCTTGCTTGAGTATTTTAAATTTATATCGTTTTAGCTACATCATACATGATAACAAAAATAAAACAAATATAAAAAGAGCAAGCCTCTAGGCACTACGCCAAGCTGAAACTCTCGTTCTTTTAAGCTGAAAATTTCTCTTCAAATCACAAAATTTGTTGTTGCTGCTGACAAAGTCCTCACTTGATGTTGCTCTTGTTTCTCCTCATTTGCAAAATGGTCATTTAGGGCTTGGGATGCTCTTGGAGGCCTTTGCCATATTAAAAGAGAGAGGAAAAAAAATCATTTCCTTTCTATGTCATCCTTTTTTGGGGTGGGGGTGTTTCACCTTCTGGGGATGCCTGGGCATCGCTTGTGGGATTTGGGTATGTCTCGGTGTCCTCTTTAACAGGGTTTCCCTGAGGATGACTATTCAGGATAGGGGATGTCTCAGGGTCATTCCTGAGCTGTCCCCTGTAAATCAAGGATGGCCGGGGATATCCCAAAGGCACGCCCTTGTCCTCAAACTGTGGGAAATGCAGGGGACACATCTTATGTGAAACATTGGAAAATAGTCCGATGCAAGATAAAAATGACTAAGCTGTGGGAAATGCAGGGGACACATCTTATTTGAAACATTGGAAAATAGTCCGATGCAAGATAAAAATGACTAAGACAAGGTACTGACTTAATCAATAGTCCAATGCAAGATAAAAATGACTAAGACAAGGTACTGACATAATCTTGGTACAAAAATTATCTTATTGGTGCTGCAAGTACCAACATTACATCTCCAAAACAAGAATAAAAAAGTTTAATATGCTAAACAAAGGCCTTCCTGAAGATTTATGTCATTCCTAAGAAGAGATTAGATTGGAATCGTTAGAAGCATTCCCACCAATTGATTCCCGGTTATGAACTTGCAGGGTTTTGTCAAAGTTTTTTTTTGTTCCTTTTATGGCAATAGTTATTATATGCTTGGTGTATTATAATTGTGGGATAATAAATTACCAGTATAGATGCATATTAACTCTGAATCTAATAAGCATTGAGAGGTATAAAAATGAAACAGAAGCACAAGCTATCAGTATTAAAGATATCAGATGGGGATGTCTCAGGGTCATTCCTGAGCTGTCCCCTGTAAATCAAGGATGGCCGGGAAAATCCAAAAGGCACGCCCTTTTCCTCAAACTGTGGGAAATGCAGGGGACACATCTTATGTGAACCATTGGAAAATAGTCCAATGCAAGATAAAAATGACTAAGACAAGGTACTGACTTAATCTTGGTACAAAAATTATCTTATTGGTGCTGCAAGTACTAACATTACATCTCCAAACAAGAATAAAAAAGTTTAATATGCTAAACAAAGGCCTTCCTGAAGATTTGTGTCATTCCTAAGAAGAGATTAGATTGGAATCATTAGAAGCATTCGCACCAATTGATTCCCGGTTATGAACTTGCAGGGTTTTGTCAAAGTTTTGTTTTGTTCCTTTTATGGTAATAGTTATTATATGCTTGGTGTATTACAATTGCGGGATAATAAATTACCAGGATAGATGCATATTAACTCTGAATCTAATAAGCATTGAGAGGGATACAAATGAAACAGAAGCACAAACTATCAGTATTAAAGATATCGGTAGTACTAAAAAGTGAAGATGAATTTATAATGATTTATTTACTAAAGATATCGGTAGTACTAAAGAGTGAAGATGAATTTATAATGATTTATTTTATGATTATTATGTTTACTATTATTATATATATATTTTTGTTAATTTTTAATTTTTATAAACTTCATAATTTTTAATTTTTAATGTTTATGGATTTCAATTTTTAAAATTTTGATTATTAGCCTTGTAAACATGACATATCTATATGCAGCTTGCTATTCTGGTGCAATAAGGTCTTGTTCTTCAATAAGCTTCCTCCTTTGAATAGATTACAATAAGCCTAGAAGAAGAGGGCCACAAATTACCATTGTTAACATGTTTTACTTTCTACTATATGCAAACATGAATATGATATATATGCTTTAAAATGAAGATAATTTTGTGATCATAGATAAGCTTAGCTGGAGTTGAGTTCTTATTAAAAAAAGAATAAGAATAATATGTGTCCATACTTGCAAGTTTCTCATATGGCACAGTGATGGTCAACCTCTCTAAATAAGAATTAGCTTTATTTGGGAGTCAAATTTGCGTGTAAAGGTCAACTATGGTTTACTAATATAGCCCTTATTAGGGTTCTAGACTTGCGAGTAATATGTTAGTGCTTGTGCTTGTGGATGCACACTAGCGTACATAACTGTGATTGGGGCTAGGTGCAAGTCCTAGGTGACTTTGACAGAATAGATACCCCTCAATGAAAGTTGCTTAGTGAAAGAGCGATTCAATTGAATTGAGCCAATAACTTTCCCATAATGTTAAATATGGACTCGTTAGCCTTAATCATGATAAAATGAAGCTTGTTTAATCCTTGTTTTCAATAGAAAACTCACCATGTAAGTGAATTATGCATAGAATCCATATAGAGGACTTCCCATCATAAGTAAACACCTTATTTTAGAGGAAGAATCTTAAGAATACTTGAAATGTTGAGAGCTATAGACACATTTTCTTAAAATTATATCTACTTTATCATAACATGTTATTGTCTTCAAACACAAGTTGAGAGGGGTGAGTTTGGGATTGATGCTATTTGGTGGCTATCAACATAGCCTTATAAATAACTAACATACAAATTGATGCCCTCAATCAATTTTTCGAGAGATGTGCTAAACCTTAATAGTATAATTGAATAAGATCATTCATTGCACATAAAGTTAAGAATTTCTACAATTGAATTGATTTTTAAGTCACATATTTAAGAGAATATTCAATTGTACTTTACCCAACCTATTTACGATATTTTTTATGAGAAACCAAGGATTGATTACATTTAGCAACATAAAATCGAAATCCAAATAAGATTAAAACAAAGACAAATTTTCCACGTAAACAAAACTATATATCATGTTAGGTTTAATAGTTTGACAATATTGTGAGTGATTTTTTTTTGTTGTAACTAGAAGTTATAGCCAAAATTCACTCACATTAACTAAAAATATTATTAATCCTACAGTAAATATCTTCAACATTTTTTCTTACTTAAAGTTTTTTTTTAATTCATGGAAAAAAAAACATAATTCTATTCATCCAAAGAGAACCAAATTACATTATGTAGGTTCCTTAAGCACAACCCAAACATGGGTAGAGAGATCCGAAAAAAAATCCCAAAGGGACACAAAAGATGGTTGGTAAGCCACAAAGAAAATAAAAAAAACAGGGAGTGGGAAAAACCCCAAATAGGTTGGAAAGAAACTAGGTTCAAGAAATCTCACCACAAAAATAGCCCCAGAAAACAAATCCCAACAAAACCCTGGTGGCCGGATGGACCAAGTCAGAGTGGTATGAAAACCCTCATATCAATAGATTCAGATAGCAACAACATCGTTGAAGACCTCGACCACCAAAAACACTAGCGAAAGAGATGACCAGAAGCTGCACGCCCTCTCAAAGGACCTCAAAGTGCCTCACACCAACACCGCACACCCAAAGATAGGACCTTAAAGCTCTGACACAACTCCTACCAGATAGGAGGAAAAAATCATCAATTACCACCAAAAGGAGACGGATCTAAGCATACATCAAACCTTGAACAAACCAATGAAACCAGAGAGAGGAAACACAAACCAGGAGAGGTACAAAGTGGAAGATCCAAGCACCAAGACCCAAATCCAGATCCGTGCACCCACGTAGGTTGATCTGCCACATGAAGAAAAAAATGAAATTGTAGAAGGAAAACCCCTAGAGACCCTTGCCAAGAGTAGGCATACAAGCAAACCTCCAAATAGAACCCAAAGGCGGGACGAACCAGGTCTGAGTGGCATACAAACCTCTCAAGAATAAGAGAGGGTAAAAAAACTCGAAGCCCTGGCCATTAAAAGTCTGAAAATCGACACTCAAACTTTGAAACCAGGAACATGAAGCCCATGGTATGCATCAAACCCTGACAACAACCCCAAAACTAGAGAGAGAGGTTGGATAGAGACACCACAAACGGCTACAGGAAAATAGAGGAAGCCTCTCGGTGAAAAATCCGACAGTATATAGGTAGGACTGAGATGACCAAGTAAATGGAGGTCGTGAGCACCGAAAACAACACCACCACCCAAAAGAGTACTAGATGCGGGCAAGAAAAACTCGATCTAAGCAATACAAGAGATCTGAGGTGTGATTATTGCATCACCAGGAGGACCGCACCAGCAAAAGACGAACCACGACCACCATCAAAAAATTTGTCTCTTCCAGAATATAGAGTCAGATCTGCACAAGTAGAAGCCCTAGATCTAAAACTCCCCGCAGAAAACAAGCCTGAGAAATACATTGCAGCAAGGAATAAGAGCCGTGTAGATGGTGGCTTCATTAGTGAAGGAAATCAACGGTCAATCTCCAAGATCAGAGACATATTTCAAGCTCCACGCATAGACTCAAGGAAAAAAAACAAAGACATGGGTCTACTGCCAGGGAAACCCTAGCCACATACTCCTTCTGATCCCCTGAGCCTCTGATGATTATATACTTCCTACTTAAACTCCTATAGTTGAGGTGATTGTTATCATGCTAAAATATAAAATGGAAAATTTTAATGAAGAAAAAGGACAATAAAATTATTATTCTTTCTCCTCTCCACTAAAATTGTGATACTCCTCTTGTATGGTCTAAAGTACTTTCTCAAATTAAAAGATACGTTGATAAAGAGATGTGATGGGCCTCCCAATTGATATATCTTTAGGTCCATTTTTGGGATACTGTGACCTCCTTTGTACTCTCTGAGACCTATTTTGACCATGATTAATACAAATATATTGGGTTTTGTGCAATTGGATGCTAATAGAATAATTTGGATGATTGTGTGATGTATCTTAGTTTAATTATGGTTTTGATAATTTCATGCATGTCTAAGGATGTACTAACCTATGACTCAAGTAGATAGAAGTTCAAGGAGATCCTTCACCAACATTTGCATGAGAGAAAAGGGGGATTATGTCCCTCATCAACCTCCAGGCATGCCAAGCCTTCAATAGCCCAAGGCACCAAATCCAACACTATCTCAACTTGAATCGTTGATTGAAAAGTAGTCAATCTAGAAGGGGATTTGATTCCTAAAACATAGGCCCTTGATTATAGGGATATTGAGGACAAAATCCCTTCAATCAAGCATTGATTGAAGGGTTGATTGATGCAGTTTTTTTGCATAAATAGGAGCTAGGCGCTAGCTTTAACTTAATCTTTCTATTTTGGAAAACCTAGAACTCTACGAAGCTAGGGAATTCAAACTTGTAGAAGAGAAATTGTTGTCATGGATTGATATTTTAATTTAGAAAGGTTACTTTGAGATTTCTTTCTCTTGGTAGTATTTATAGGTTCCCTTTAAAATCTTTGGGTAGGGCTCACTCAAGCTTGAATAATGAACCTCTATGTGTTGTTATATTTCCTTTATTTCAGTTGTCTTTAGTTCATCATGTTATTGTTTTCCATTATGTATCGTTTCTTGCAAGTAGCCTTCATTCCCTGTCGCAGTTTACAACATGTCATTTCAAGTGAGATTAATGGTTTCATGTCATTGATGATGATGTAGTATTAACTTTGTTTGCTTCAGCTTTGTAGTAGGTAATCTCAATTAGAAATAACTTTGTTTTCTAGTGTTTGGTTCAACTTTACAGTATGTTAATTGAGGTAGACTTAATCATGTTTTACAATAGGTTTTGTAGTAGGCGCAACAACTTAGCTATATTTACTTTGGGTTTGTAGCACTTCATTTCAGCTCTAATTCATGTCAAGATTGTTGATTGCTAGGAGGTTTCACACACTCATATGGATTCACCTCTCTCTCTCTCTCTCATACTATGATATCGAAGCGACATCCCACTCACGTTCTCTCCACACCACTGGGTTGATTGCTTCGCTTGGTGCTCATCCCACTCCTTAGAGAGGGACTTTGATCAGAACTAATATATTCACGATAAACAACAATTGAGCCACCTTATGTAGTAAGCCCCAACGAGATTCAAACCTGTGTCGAATCTTCATGGGATTAAGTAGGATTAGTCTTTGATTATTAGGTGATTTTAGTTATATTTTGCAACTCTTTCAATCTAGTGATTTTACAACTCTTTCAATCTAGTGATTTTACAACATGTTAACTTCATCTTTCATTTGATTATTGCTCTACACTTTTCATCCTTTCCAGTGATTAAGTAGTCCCTGCATTCATAGAGTTAACATGTCTCCTTTCTAAGTAGATGTGTCTTTATGTAGTTTGCACATATAGTGCATAGTGCCTTATGAAAGATGTACTTCCATGGGTTGAAAATCTAAATTTACAACTGAGGAGTTCAACATCCTTGTTGCAATTCTTTGGCCCATCACTTTTTGGCATTGTTGTTGGAGAGGTGCTAAAAACTGCATACATTCCATTATTTTTGTTAACATAAAAAAACCTCATTAAATTGCATCCATCAACTTAGAAATAGATTTTGTGTATTTTTATCAGGAAATAACCATGTTGAAAAAAGTACATTCAATCAAGAACAACATCAATTAGATTGTGAGACAAACATCCAAAGAATCATTGAAGACTTTGGGGACTTACCCCAAGAGGAAGTAGGAAATTTTGTAAATTTCTTAGAAGGAGGAGGATCCCCATCTCACCACAGGATGGTTGAGGATCAAGACCAACAATTTGAAATATTTGATTTCCCCATTAGGGAAACCAATGGAGAAACCAAGATGAAGAATATCAATCCTTCTTCCCTTCCTCATTTCCATGGATTTACTTCAGAAGACCCCGACACTTACCTTTTTGGGTTTGAAATTATTTGCAAGACTTATGATTATGCATCTGATAATTAGAAGCTCAAGCCCTTCCATCTACACTAAAGGAATCAACCTTGAGATGGTTCATGAACCTAGAAGGGAACATCATCATAAGATAAGAACAAATAAAAAAAAACTTCATCGATAAGTACATGGACTACTATAAAGCTAGGGACACAAGAGATGAGATCTTTAGGATGATCCAAGAGAAAATGAATCTGTGGAAGACTATGAGTTGTAACATCCCCACTATAATCCCAATTTTAATTAATGATTAATGTAGATACAATTTCTAAGAGGGGAGGGCCTAAGAGAATGTCTAAGAGGGGTCCAAGGGGGAATTACTGATGTCTTTTAATTCAACCCACATTCTTGAATTTTATTATCATTATGTATTAAACTCTATTTTCTAGTTGAGTGTCCCCAAAGCCAATCATTGAATGCATGTAAGAGAGTGGGTGTGAGAAGCCACATCCCATAGTTATTGGGAGCATGGGGGTTGAGTACAACCAGTTTGGGGAAGTTTACGAGTCAAACAAGCAAACCAAAGGGAGGAAATTCATATGGGTAGATACAATAGTTTTAGACAGTCAATGCTTGGCATGAACATCAAGTAGAGAGAATAAAAGAAGAGCTTGGATCTAGAACAACCATGGATGACGAATTATGGAGCATGCTGGAGCATTTTTGGAACGTTCTAGTGTTGAAGACCAAAGAGCCAGGTTATCATGCATGAAGACTGGAATTTTGTGTGAGTCGCAGTGTAACAACAAGTGTTTGTTGATGTTTGTTGGTAGTTTTCCAGGAAATGAGTTCCATTGAGTTCCTAATAGAGATATTCCTTGATTACCTGTGCCAAAGAGACCTTGATAAACAAATGGGATGCCTGAGGGACTAATATCAGTGAAGGGGTACATTCCTTGGGTTGGACAGGTCGAGAGGAAGAGAGTTGGTAGAAAATTAGGATCGCTATAGGAGTACTAGTCAGTTTGTGGGATTTTCTAAATTGTGAGTGGATAGTGAGAGACCACCCTATTTTTTGGATTGATATCCCCAACTCGAGGGTGATTTGTTGTTGATATTTGGAACATCAAGTCTATGGTTGGGTGGAACGCCCCTCCCAAGCAATTGGTTGCACAACTGAATTAAAAGATAAGTGTTTTATCTGTTTATGTGTTGTATTTATGAGTTAAATTGTTGTGCATGAACTTTGTGTATAAGATCGATTTATATGTTATTGTATTTGAGTTTACTTGCTAGATTTCATGTTCATTTTAGCATGTTGTAGATGCATCAAATTACTGGTATCGGACAATAGTGAAATCTGGTTGTAATTTGTAGTTGTTAAGCTATAAAAAATTAGTTAACAATTTTTTTAAAATTTTATGAGTATTCCACACATAATGGACCTCAACTGGGATGGGGAATTTACATTATGGTATTAGAGCTTCCGGTTAAAGCAATGGGCTTGTATGGGCTAAGAACCAAAGAGAATTGATGAAATTTGGTGTTACAGATTTCGTTATGTGTGAATTTGGGTAAAAATTATGGAAAATTAGAGAGAAATCCCCAAATTCATGAGAAAAATTCGAGTTTAAATGACTCAGAACTGTCTGAGAGGTTTAATGGCGTGAATCTCCAGAGTTGCAGAGTCAAATTCAACCTAAAAGGTCAAAATTCATGTTTTAATGGTCGTTGTAGCGCTGGGAGAGTTTGAAGAATCAACGACCGAGATCATGTTCGATCTCGAGATCAATGACCTACATTCATTTTGATAAGTTTAGAAATTTATAAGGATTTTGGAAGTTGCCAAGGTCTGACAGATCAATGGCCAGGATTTGTTTTTGACCATTTGGAAAATGGATCAAATCGACGGTCGAGATTCATTTTTGGTTGTTTCGAAAATGGATCAAATCAGCGGTTTGGATTCATTTTCGGTCGTTGGGAGGTTGGGGCCGATAAACTACTAGGATTCAATTTCGGAGATTTACGAAGTGGACTAGATTGATTGTCCGAATCAATTTTCGGAGGTTGTAAAAAGGTAGTCGATCAATGGTCAAGATCATCTTGGATTGGAGATCGACGGTTGAGATTCATCCGAGTTTTGGTTAAAATTTTTCTAGATGTTGGAGTTGGCCAAGAGAAATTGTCAATGGATGAGTCAACTAAATTGGTGAAGTGTTTTAGTCATGAAAATCGCCGACAACCGATGGTCGGGTGTCAGTCGATTTAGTGGAGTGTTTCGATCGAGCAAGAGAAAGAATCGATCATCGATGGATGATGGTCGAGTGTTAGCCAATTTGACGAGGTGTTCGGATCGTTCAAAATAATTTCTTGATGGTCGATGGAGAAAAGAGGGTGATGAGGTGTCATGCCAAGTCAACTAGAGTGCCATGTTAGAGTCTACGTGTCATGCCACATCATAATCCATGTGTCATGCCACATCAATAGTTTCCACGTTAGCCAAGAAACGGTCGATGGTTGATGGTCAGGTCGACCAAGTTGGTAAGGTGGTCCATTTGCCAACGAAAGTTGTCGATGGTTAGGTTTGCTAGTTTAGTTATGTATTGCATTTGGTTGTCAATGGAAAGGGATAATGGTCAATGGTCAGTTCGACAATTTTGGAAAAGTGTTGCATGCGTCGAAAGGGAAACATTGATCATCGATCGTCGATGGAGCTCAAATCAATGGTCTAGATAACTTTGAGCTGGCGATCGATGATGGAGATTCATCCGCAGACCTAGGGAAGATTTAGTGGATCAATGAATGAGATTTCACTTGATTTGAGATTGATGGATTAGATTTAAAAGGCTGTTATATGTTATAACAGTAAAGCAGTCAATTTTATAGGACTTTTTTTTTTCTGGATTTTGAAGGACATGAACTTGCGAGGCTATTTTGAGGCCCTAAATGATGTTTTTAGGCAATAAAAACTCACAAGAACTCATAGAGAGTTATCCAATGAGTTATTCTGAGCACAAATCAAAGCTCGTATGAGAAAGTTACAGCTGAGACAGTCAAGGTAAAATTTTGGCACAATTTTACTTCCAGAGGGAATAATTCTTTGCTCAGAAGTCTGTTTTGGGCTTAGGAGCAATCATAGAAATATTATGAACCATAGAATACTCCCATGGAGCCATATTTGGAATCTGGGTATGCAAAAATAAGTTGGAAGAGAAAGAAGACACCTATAACATACATGGATAAAATGGGAAAAACAATCTAAACTTCTTCAGACCATAACTTTCAGGTTAGAGCTCAGATTTGAGAAAACAAATAGTTGTTGGAAAGGTATTGAGGAGGAGAAGACATATATCAACCTATAATTTTTAATTGGGCACTACAATTTTATCATAAAGTAATAAATTAAATTATGTAGTAGTAAGTGAGTGGAAATTACAACTTGTAAATATTGTAACTTTTCACTCATAACTCAGAATGAGACATGAGTACAACTGATGGAGAGTTGTTTTAAAGAAGAATGTGTCTAAGGAATAATATTTTTTACTTAGTGCACTCAATACTTCATAAATTGGGATTAATAATAACCTGTAGTATAATTGATGCAATTTTTTATGTTATGCATGTGCTAACAATAATTATTACATGCACATTTCTTGCAGAATTTGAGGTACAAGAAAAAAACTTCGGTTCTTATATGAGGACTGGAGTTATGGAAGATGCCCAAGAATATTAGAGCCATGAGGAAGAGATCATACATTTGCATGTTAGCAAGGGAAATGTTGAGATAAAGTCAAATGGAAGAAGAGGCAAGCACATGCTTGTAACTATGAGAAGATTGCATAGAAGAGTGCAGAGCCATAGGGCCAATAATGAAAGGATTATGAAGGCTCATAAAGAGATAATTCAGATATTAAATGTGTTGCGTAAGCAATTCAACAAGGACTCTGGAACCAAGCAAGAAGCTAGTGCTAGACAAGTGACAACATCCAGATCCCATAGAAAATGGATGATCATGGGAATGATATGAAGTCAAGAAGCATGAACATGCACCATCATACTCCAAGGAAATCCAATAGAAGAAATCATGTAAGTTCAGGGCCATAGATAATCCCAAGTGTGTCTCCTGTTAGGAAGAAAAGGAGAAGGTCTGAGGCAAACATCTTGCAAGGTGAACTCAGGAAAATCAAGCCACCAAATTTCAATGATGAGCAAAGGAAATGAGAAGAGGCCGAGGCCTAGTTGTTGGAAATGAAGAAATATTTCCAGCTACACGATTACCCTTCAAAGGTAGAAGCTAGAATTGCAACCTACCACTTGCAAGTAAAGGAAACCACGTGGTGGGATCAACTTAAGCAAGCCAAGCACCTTGATGAGAAAATGATTTCATATTGGAGTAAGTTCAAAGAATATTTTCAAGATAAATATTTGTCTGCGCATTATTATGAAAGGAATATGAAAGATTTCTTTGAACTCAAGTTGGGAGGCATGACAATGGATGAATATGAGAAGAGGTTCTTTAAATTTCTGAAGCATGTGGACTTCATAAATGAAAATATCAAAATCCAAAGGTTTCTATGTGGGTTACCCTCCTTCTATAATGACATAATACAATATGATAACCCCAAGACTTTGGAGGAAGCCATAAGGAGAGAAAAACATCTTTATGAACAAAGTAGAGGAAGGCCAATTTTCCAAAAAGATTGGAATAACAAGATGAAGAGTAAGAAGGATCAAAGACATAAATGTTTTAAGCCACCCTTTTTCAAGAACAACTCTCAAGCAAATAAGCAAAGTCATTCCAAGATAGAGAGCCTATATTGATCAATATGGTCGAGGGCTAAGCTATGCAAATTATACATTGACTAATAAAAATACATTGATGGTTGTGATATAAGAGATACAATAACATTGGGGGGCTATGATTCCACAAGAGAGGGGTGATAAAAGTGAGTCCAAGGGAAAACCCATGTCATTTTCCTAAGTTAATGTGTCATTACCATCTAGTCCTTCTTTGAATTATTAGACACTCAATCATTGAATTTATGAAAGAGGTTGGGTGAGGGAGTCAAATAGCTTAGTTATGATATCATGGGATGAGTACAAGAAAGCATGGGGGAAGTATGAGAATCAAGAAATAATATTGGGGAAGAGTGAGAATCAAGCAAGAATGGAGGAAGAGGAAAAATAAATTTGAGTAAGAGGGAAGAAATTTTTTACAATGTTGATTTTTGGACAACAAGGGAGAGTTGGGTGTTGAAAAAGAGCACCAAACCTCCTACATATAAGAACAACCATGAGAGGGTTTAGTTCCATGTTGGAAATGTAGGCCATGTTCTTGTAAGTGAGTTTCATTTTGAGGAAACTGCTCATGAGCCTTGAGAAGGATGTTATGAACTCTCTTGGAAAAACTGATAATTCATGGAGTCCCTAGCTAAGATATTTGTTGGCCGATTGTGTGTTGGAGCCCCAGAGGGAAGTGGGATAGCTCGAGGACTGTGTGGTTGAGAAGGGGATCACATTCCTTGAGTTGTGTAGGTTGAGGGGAAAGAGGATTAGTGTATTGGAATTGTTATTGGAGTTAGAAATATAGATATTGAGTTGTGTGAGGATAATGGCCAACCATGAGAGCCATACTTGTTTGTGGATTCATATCCCTAAGATGGTGGTGGTCTGTTGTTAAGATAAATGGAACAATAGATCCTATGTTTAATTCCACTGTGTATATGTTATTATTTAAATGGAACAATAGATCCTCCCTATGTTGATCATGTCTGTATTTATAAAATTGTTGGCTTTTCTTGAGCTTCTCTTGAACCCTTAGATGTATATTTTTTATCGTGTCCACGAATGTCCTTGCCTTCTATTCTTCTCCTTGTAGTTCTACTTCTTCCTTCTTCTTTCCATAAACAATATCAAGTGGTGAAGGAGGAAAATAACCAAAACACGTCTCGAAAGGAGACTTATCGGTGGAATAATGAAGTGATCTATTGTAAGAGTGTTGAATGTAGACTATATATTCGTCCCAAGTCTTTGGATGTTTTCTATTGTATCCTCTCAACAATTGCACCAGTTTCATGTTTAATACATTTCTTTTTCCATTAGTATGAGGATGGAAGGAAGTGGAGTACTTCAACTTGGTATCCAATCTCTCCCAAAGAGTTGCCCAAAATCTTCCCAAGAACCTGTTGTCTTGATCAGATATGATGGAATTTGGCAATCCAAAATGTACCCAAACATCGATGAAAAATAGTTTAGTTGCTTCTTTTCCAGAGATTGTCTTCTTACAAGGAATGAACACACACATTTTGTTGAAACGATATACCACTACGAACAAGTATTCATGGCCTCTACGATTCATAGGAAAACCTCCAACAAAACCCATGGAGATGCTCTCCCAATGTCTGTTTGGCATTGACTATGGCTTGTACAAACCAAGTCTTCAGTTGCTTGGCTTGCTAGTGCTGCAAAGAACACAACCTATAAAAAAAAATTCCACCTGCTCCCCCATCTTTGGCCAATACACATACCGCTGCAAATTCTCCATTGTCTTTGTCACACCAAAATGTCCAATAACCCTAGAAGTGTGTTCTTCTCTCATCAAATGAAATCTTTTGTCCCAGGATATGCATAGTTTTTCCAGTTTGTACAACAACCCATATTGGAGGTGGTATTCATTTCCTTCCATGACAACGACCACCCTCTCCTTTAGCTTCTTGTAGACTCCTTTGAAATATTCATCTCCCTCATAATCTTCACTCAGAAGTTCATGAGTGAAAGGCTCAAGCTGTATTATCATTCCAATTGCTGCAATCTTTTTCAGTGGTGGATGAGAGAGCATGTCTTATGTTATGTTTGTTACTCCTTTCTTGTACTTAATCAATAAATGAAATTGTTTCAAGAAACCTAACCACTTGTAATGTCTCACCTGCTGCATCTTGCTCTGACTCTGTAGATACTGCAGGGGTTGATGATCTGTGTGTATGATAATTTCTTTTCCCAAGAGGTAATGCTTCCACTTCTTCACTTATTGTACTATTGCAAAGAGATCCTTATCATACATGGGATAATCAAGCACTTCTCCATGAAACAACTTTGAATGGTAGCACACATGCCTTCCTCCTTGCATGAGTACTGATCCTAATGCATATCCACTAGCATCAGTTTCTAGCTCAAAAGGTCGCTGCAAATTTGGCATGGATAACACCAGAACATCACTTATTTTATTCTTCAAATGCTCTTTTCTATGTCTTACCCCAATGAAATCTCTTTCCTTTGGAAGTTATGGCATGTAATGGTACTGCTACTGTGGATAAGTTTACAATGAATTTCCTTAAATACTGAGTTGCTCCCATGAAACTCCTGACCTCTGTCACATTGGCGGGAATAGGCCATTGGGTGATGGCTGCAATCTTCTCTGGATCTACCCTCATCTCTCCTTCTCCAATCATGTGTCCAAGATATATCAAGGAAGTCTTCACAAACTCACATTTTTGCAAGCTGGCAATCAATTGAGTCTTCTTCAAGGTCTCTAATACCTATGTCACATGTGAGAGGTGGTATTTCCAAGTATTGCTAAATATTAGTATGCCATCCATATATACTTCTACAAAAGAATCAATGAAGGGATGTAGTACATCATTCATGAGTCTCATGAATGTTGCAGGTGCATTGCATAATCCAAAAGACATTACTAACCACTTGTACAAACCTTGTCTTGTTTTGAACGTTGTCTTCCACACATCTTCTGCTTTGATCCTCACTTGGTGGTAACTTGATTTGAGGTCCAACTTAGTGAAGAAGTTGTCTTGTTGTAGTTGATCCAACAAGTCATCAATCATTGGCAAATGATATCTATTCTTGATGGTGATCTTATTCAAGGCACGATAGTCAATGCACATTCTCCAACTTCCATCTTTCTTTTGCACCATGATGATGGGTGAACCGCATGGTGATGTACTGGGTCTAATGACTCATGCTCTAACAACTGCTACAACCAATTTTTTACTTCATCTGCTTCAATGATGAACCACCTATACAACCGAACCGCCTATAAACTCTCGAAACACTTCCTTGTATTATGTTGAAAGTTTGAACAAACTTCAAATAAGAAAAGTTTGATTATCCTGTTGTGAATTTATTCCAATTGGCCATCAAAGAGAGCTATAACCATGTACACATACAAACATACATCTGCGAAAACATAATAGAAAACCTTTTGCTTCTTATTTTACCAATGGCGTATTGCAAGTATAGCTTCTAATTCCTTTTTTCCCAATGGCAAATTGTAAGTGTGTTGAAAATCAATTGTATTATGTTGAAAGTTTGAACAAACTTCAAATAAGAAAAGTTTGATTTTCCTGTTATGATTTTATTCCAATTGGTTATAAAAGAGACATACAGACCGACATATGCAAAAACATAATAGCAAATATTTTACTTCTCATTTTGCCAATGGCTTATTGCAAGTATAGGTTCTACTTCCATTTTTCCCAATGGCAAATTGTCAGTGTGTTGAAAATCAATTGTATTATGTTGAAAGTTTTAACAAACTTTAAATAAGAAAAAAATGGATTTCCTGTTGTGATTTGATTCCACTTGACTATAGAAAAGAGTATATAAACTTAGCAACCAATATAATTTATTGCGCCCACACATATATAAACTTATCTTACAAAACTACCCATAATCTTGGATATATCAAACATCTTGATCGTATAAACTCTAACTTCTTAAAATCCTTAATAAAATTTGCTCATACAGTATTTGATCCCTCCACAATTATAAATCCAAGGTCAATAGGCTGGTCTCCCGGCAAAATAGGTTCTATTCAAAGAAAAGTTGAATTCATGTGATAAAAGAAAATACAGAGAACACAGCACTGAATGGATCATTAATGATTATATACTGAAAAACATCCAACTATTTTTGGCCATATGAGATAAACAATCTATTTATATCAATCACAAACAAAATCAGGAATACTGATCAGTACTACAACAATATCCACAAAATTATTCGATGGCTGAAATCATGTGATAAAAAGAAAAATATAGAGAACACAACACTGAATTGATTCTTAATGATTGTATACTGCAAAACATCCTACTACTTTTGGCCAGATGAGATAAACAATCTATTTATATCAATCAGAAACAAAATCCAGAATACCGATCAGTGTTACAGCAATATCCATAAAATTGGTTGATCCCTCCACAATTATAAATCCAAGGTTGATAGGCTGGTCTCCCCAATGAAATTTCTATTCAAAAGAAAAGCTGAATTCATGTGATAAAAAGAAAAATATAGAGAACACAACACTGAGTTGATCATTAATGATTATACAATGCAAAACATCCAATTATTTTTTGGCAGATGAGATAAACAATCTATTTATATCGATCATAAACAAAATCAAGAATTCCGATCAGGGCTACAGCAATATCCAACAAGAAAACTTATAGACAAGAGCTATCAATCAGAAAAAAAAATCAGGAATACTGATCTGTGCCACATCAATATCCAACAAGAAAACTTAGAGACAAAATCAAGAATTCCGATCAGTGCTACAGCAATATCCAACAAGAAAACTTATAGACAAGAGCCATCAATCAGAAAAAAAATAAAATCAGGAATACTGATCTGTGCCACAGCAATATCCAACAAGAAAACTTAGAGACAAAATGAAGAAACTCTTTATTCCTGTTTCTATAGATTTGAAGTTACAGGCACAGCATAACATGACTTGATTATCACATTCCCAAATAATCACACACCACCAGGTGCAGTAGCTTTGTGATGAGCTTCATTCTCAGTGGCCACACTTACAGAATTATTTTCTCTGGGAGAAAATGGAGAGCGAAGAGGCCATGAAATATGTACGGAGCTGTAAACGGAGAAGTCGTCCATCTGATTACATCTGTTATTATTTCTTGCTCCTCCAGTAATTTTAACGTTGAGAGCTCCATTACTGTTGCGTGGAGGAGACCAATAGAAAGGATCGTAGAACACTGTTCCATTCCTTTCTCCTTTCTCTGCAAACCCTAAAGACGCCATGGATGAAGCAAAGTCCACCTCGCTGGAGTCGTTTCAGGCCAGACCTCCCTTGTATGGTCGTCGTTACTCTTATAGACTCTAAATTTCATGGACGTTAGAGAATGGATAGATAAGAATAAAGTTTATGACTGACCTTTCCTTCTCACTAACCCTATTTTTAAATCAAGAAAATGATGACAGGTCGGTCGGTCGTGGGGCTCTGGTTGAGTGGTTTTGATGTGTTGGAAAGGCATTATATTTGGACGAAAGGAAAGGACAAGACTAAAGTGGCATGCCTCCCCAATAGATTTTGATTTTGTAATCCAATCTTCTTAGGTGATAGAGTATATCCATTGGCAGCTACTTGATTGGTTCGTTGTCAAGGCATCTTGGTGATATGAGCACTCTCAACCAAGTCTTCATCCCTTTGGAGGAATTTGTTATCCACCATCCTAAGCACAAGCATCCCTTTGTTTGGATTCCATTTATTGTAGTTAACATGGATTCATCGAATATTAATCCCTTTGTTTGGATTCCATTTATTGTAGTTAACATGGATTCATCGAATATTACACGATTTCATTTTGAGGATTGGTGAATAATTTAGATTTATTTATTGAGGATTGGAGAATAATTTAAATTTATATAGTGAGGAAAAAGTTTTGTATTATTAAACTAAAGATTTCATTATGAGGATTGGAGAATAATTTAGATTTATTTGGTGGGGAACATGTTTTTTTTTTATTAAATTATAGTGGGAAAGATTGATTGATATGTTATTGTATTCGAGTTTATTAGTTAGATTTCATGTTCATTTTAGCATGTTGTAGACGCATTAAATTAATGGTATCGGACAATAGTGAAATCTGGTTGTAATTTGTAGTTGTTAAGCTATAAAAAATAAGTTAACAATTTTTTTTTAAGTTTTTATGAGTATTCCATACATAATGGACCTCAACTGGGATGATGAATGCTACATTATGGTATTAGAGCTTCTGGTTAAAGCAATGGGCTTGTGTGGGCCAATAACCAAAGCGAATTGATGAAATTTGGTGTTGCAGATTTCGTTATGTGTGAGTTTGGGTAAAAATGATGGAAAATTAGAGAGAAATTCCCAAATTCATGAGCAAAATTCGAATTTAAATGACTCAGAACTGTCTGAGAGGTTTAATGGTGTGAATCTACAGAGTTGCAGAGTTAATTCGACCTAAAAGGTCAAAATTCATGTTTTAATGGTCGTTGTAGCGCTGGGCAGAGTTTGAAGAATCAACGACTGAGATCGTGTTCGATCTCGAGATCAACGACCTATATTCATTTTGATAAGTTTATAAATTTATAAGGATTTTGGAAGTTGCCAAGGTTTGACAAATCAATGGTCAGGATTTGTTTTTGACCATTTGGAAAATGGATCAAATCGACGACCGAGATTCATTTTTGGTTGTTTCGAAAATGGATCAAATAAGCGGTTTGGATTCATTTTCGGTCGTTGGGAGGTTGGGGTCGATAAACGACTAGGATTTAATTTCAAAGATTTGCGAAGTGGAGTAGATTGACGGTCCGAATCAATTTTCGGAGGTTGTAAAAAGGGAGTCGATCGATGGTCAAGATCATCTTGGAATGGAGATCGACGGTCAAGATCATCTTGGATTGGAGATCGACGGTCCAAATTCATCTGAGTTTCGATTAAAAATTTTCTAGATGTTGGAGTTGGCCAAGAGAAATTTCTTATGGTCGAGTAAGCCAAATTGGTGAAGTGTTTTAGTCACAAAAATCGTCGATGATTGATTGTTGGGTGTCAGTGGATTTAGTGGAGTGTTTTGATCGAGCAAGAGAAATCATTGATGGTCGATGGTCGATGGTCGAGTGTTAGCCAATTTGACGAGGTGTTCGGATCGTCTAGAAGGAATTCTTGATGGTCAATGGAGAAAAGAGGGTGATGAGGTGTCATGCCAAGTCAACTAGACTGTCATGTTAGAGTCTACGTGTCATGCCACGTCATAATCCATGTGTCATGCCACATCAATAGTTTCCACGTTAGCCAATAAATGATCGATGGTTGATGGTCAGGTCGACCAAGTTGGTAAGGTGGTCCATTTGCCAACGAAAGTCGTCGATGGTCGGGTCAGCTAGTTTAGTTATGTATTGCATTTGGTTGTCAATGGAAAGGGATAGTGGCCAATGATTAGGTCAACAGTTTTGGAAAAGTGTTGCATGCGTCGAAAGGGAAACATTGATCATCGATTGTTGATGGAGCTCAGATCAACGGTCTAGATAACTTTGAGCTTGCGATCGACGGTGGAGATTCATCCATGGACCTAGGGAAGATTTAGCGGATCAATGAATGAGATTTCACTTGATTTGAGATTGATGGATTAGATTTATAAGGTTGTTATATGTTATAATCGTAAAGTAGTCAATTTCATAGGATATTGAAGGACATGAACTTGTGCGGCTATTTTGAGGCACTAAATGATGTTTTTAGGCAATCAAAACTCTCAAGAACAAAGTGTACTAAGGTACACTATGTTTTTTCAACTTAAATAAAATAACTTAGAGAGAGTTATCCAATGAGCTATTCCGAGCGCAAAACAAAGCTCGTATGAGAAAGTTACAACTAAGACAGTCAAGGTAAAATTTTGGCACAATTTTACTTCTAGAGGGAATAACTCTTTGCTTAGAAGTTCGTTTTGAGCTTAGGAGCAATAATATAAATATTATGAATCATAAAATATTCTCATGGATCCATATTTGGAATCTAGGTATGTAAAAATAAGTTGGAAGAGAAAGAAGACACCTATAACATACATGGATAAAATGAGAAAAATAATCTAAACTTCTTTAGAACATAACTTTCAGCTCAGAGCTCAGATTTGAGAAAACAAATAGTCGTTGGAAAGGTATTGGGACATATATCAATCTATAATTTTGAATTGGGCACTGCAATTTTATCATAAAGTAATAAATTAAATTATGTAGTAGTAAGTGAGTGGAAATTACAACTTGTAAATATTGTAACTTTTCACTCACAACTCAGAATGAGACATGAATACAACTGATGGAGAGTTGTTTTAAAGAAGAATGTGTCTAAGGAATCATATTTTTTACTTAGTGCACTCAATACTTCATAAATTGGGATTAATAATAACCTATAGTATAATTGATGCAATTTTTTTATGTTATGCATGTGCTAACAATAATTATTACATGCACATTTCTTGTAGAATTAGAGGTACAAGAAAAAAACTTTGGTTCTTATATGAGGACTGGAATTATGGAAGATGCCTAGGAATATTATAGCTGTGAGGAAGAGATCATACATTTGCATGTTAGCATGGGAAATGTTGAGATAGAGTCGAATGGAAGAAGAAGCAAGCACGAGCCTGTAACTATGAGAAGCTTGCATAGAGGAGTGCAGAGCCATAGGGCCAATAATGAAAGGATTATGAAGGATCAGGAAGAGATAATTCATAGATTAAATGTTTTGCGTAAGAAATTCAACAAGGACTTCGGAACCAATCAAGAAGCTAGTGCTAGACAAGTGACAACATCCATATCTCATAGAAGAAGGGATGATCATGGGAATGATAGGAAGTCAAGAAGCATGAACATGTGCCATAATTCTCCAAGGAAATCCAATAGAAGAAATCATGTAAGTTCGGGGCCAGAGATAATCCTAAGTGTGTCTCATGTTAGGAAGAAAAGGAGAAGGCCCGAGGCAAACATCTTGCAAGGTGAACTCAGGAAAATCAAGCCACCAAATTTCAATGGTGAGCAAAGGAAAGGAGAAGAGGTTGAGGCCTAGTTGTTGGAAATAAAGAAATATTTCTAGCTACATGATTACCCTTCAAGGGTAGAAGCTAGAATTGCAACCTACCACTTGCAAGGAAAGGAAACCACGTGGTGGGATCAAGTTAAGTAAGCCATGCACATTGATGAGAAAAGGATCTCATGGAGGAAGTTCAAAGGATATTTCCAAGAGAAATATTTGTCTGAGTATTATTATGAAAGGAATATGAAAGATTTCTTTGAACTCAAGTTGGGAGGCATGGCAATGGATGAATATGAGAAGAAGTTCTTTGAATTTCTGAAGTATGTGGACTTCATAAATGAAAAGATCAAAATCCAAAGGTTTCTAAGTGAGTTACCCTCCTTCTATAGAGACATAATACAATATGATAACTCCAAGACTTTGGAGGAAGCCATAAGGAGAGAAAAACATCTTTATGAACAAAGTAGAGGAAGGGCAATTTTCGAAAAATCTTGGAATAACAAGATGAAGAGCAAGAAGGATCATAGACATAAAGGTTTTAATCCACCCTCTTTCAAGAACAACTCTCAAGCACATAAGCAAGGTCATTCCAAGCTAGAGAGCCTATATTGATCAATATGGTCGAGGGCCAAGCTATGCAAATTATACATTGACTAATAAAAATGCATTGACGGTTGTGATATAAGAGATCCGATAACATTGGGGGGCTATGATTCCACAAGGGAGGGGTGATAAAAGTGAGTCCAAGGGAAAACCCATGTCATTTTCCTAAGTTAATGTGTCATTACCATCTATTCCTTCTTTGAATTATTAGACACTCAATCATTGAATTTATGAAAGAGGTTAGGTGAGGGAGTCAAATCGCTTAGTTATGATATCATGGGATGAGTAGAAGAAAACATGGGGGAAGTATGAGAATCAAGAAATAATATTGGGGAAGAGCGAGAGTCAAGCAAGAATGGAGGAAGAGGAAAAATAAATTCGAGTAAGAGGGAAGACAACTTTTACAATGTTGATTTTTGGACAACAAGGGAGAGTTGGGTGTTGAAAAAGAGAACCGGACCTCATACATATAAGAAAAAACATGAGAGGGTTTAGTTCCAAGTTGGAAATGTAGGCCATGTGCTTGTAAGTGAGTTTCATCTTGCGGAAACTGCTCAAGAGCCTTGAGAAGGATGCTATGAACACTCTTGGAACAATTGAGAATTCATGGAGTCCCTAGCTAAGATATTTGTTGGCTGACTGTGTATTGGAGCCCCAGAGGGAAGTAGGATATCTCGAGAACTGCGTGGTTGAGAAGGGGATCAGATTCCTTTATTTGTGTAGGTTGAGGGGAAAGAGGATTAGTGGATTGGAATTGTTATTGGAGTTAGAAATATAGGTATTGAGCTGTATGAGGATAATGGCCAACCATGAG
Organism: Picea engelmannii; assembly: GCA_009831015.1. Taxonomy (NCBI): domain Eukaryota; kingdom Viridiplantae; phylum Streptophyta; class Pinopsida; order Pinales; family Pinaceae; genus Picea; species Picea engelmannii. The sequence goes on along the minus strand of ML795609.1, from coordinate 41,164 downwards.
AGCCATACATGTTTGTGGATTCATATCCCTAACATGGTGGTGGACTTTTGTTAAGAGAAATGGAACAATAGATCCCATGGTTGGGAGGAACATCCTTTGTATGCAACTAGCTAGTGATTTATCAAAAGGCAAGTGCTTGCTATTTTTTGTATGTTTAATTCCACCGTGTATATGTTATTATTTAAATGGTGTGTTTGTTGAATGGTTACATTCATGATATTTTAATATCCTATTAGATGCATGACCATTTGTGGCATGTTTTATGCATTCATTTGAATTAAATCTATCGTATGAAATTTTTGTACCAAGGTGGCCTAGCAAGGGAGTTGTGTATGTTACATATAACTCTGAAATTCATAGTAAGAATGAATAGAAAGGTTTGTTTGACGATATGAAAAATGATATTTTTCACTTACTAGCCAAGCGGATGGACACATTGTAGATAAATAAAAAACAAGAAGAAGCAAAAAGAGATCTAGCCATTTTTTGTCCTAAATGCACAAAGAAACACCCTAGAAATGAATGTCCACTCAATACTTTAAAAATTTGTGCAATTTTTGAAAGCCACATACAACTAACAAGTGTCATTCATTGTCAGGTTTCAATGTTTCTTATCAAGGGGATGAAGAGAATGTGGAGCCATTATGCTTCATCAATCAACGAAGAAAAGGAATTCCTTGGCCATTTCAACTACATATGTCTTACACTCATCCTCAATACTTTGTTGGATGTAACTCAAAACTGCATTCTCAACCTTGGTATCCCCCTAATCAATCTACTCAACCCATTCAAAATCAATGGAAATATCATAATTGACCCCAACCTTTCAATCCTTCTTAGCAATAATTTCCATCCCGACCTCCAATGAAAAACTATCCTTTGACTAACCCTCCACAAGAATGGAGACCTCTAAACCAACAAAAAAAATCATCGCTTCCCCCTCCACCATAATAAATCTATGCTTGCATGAACATTGTTCAACAACCACAAAAACACTCACAATTTCTACATAACTAGGTGTAATACAAAAAAAAGGTAGGTCCAACAAGTGTATAACAATGAGATAACATACCAAGCCTACTCGATGGATCTTCAAGAGATCAATATTAGATCAAGGAAGGTCTAAAAACCCCTCCTTTCACTACAAAACCTATAGAAGATATAAGCTTTGAGAGAGATGAATCTTCACCACAAGAGAAACCTCTCCCTCAGCTAGTTCCACCATATCCTGAAAAGTTAGATACCAAGAAGGCCTACACATCTTAGAAAATGACCTTCTAGGAGAACTCAAAAACTTGTGTGTCAAAATTCCTCTTCTCCAAGACATTAATAATGCTCATATTTATAACAAATTCATAAAAAATGAATGCCTTAATAAACCTACAAGAAATAAGGACTCTCCTACAATTAATGTGATAGGCCATCTACCAAACCTCACACTAGGGAGAGTATTTTTCCCCAAGTACCTAGATCTAGGAATCCTTGTAGTAAATGCCTACATCAACACAAATATATTTTAGAACACCTTGATAGACCTAGGGGCGACTATCGATGTGACGTGAAGTGAAACTATGGTTAGACTAGACCTTCAAGGATTGCTAAGACACACACCTACTGTACTCCAACTATTAGATATATCAATGATGAATCCTAAGGCAGTACTAGAGGATGTAATGATATCTATTGGTTCATGGTAGTATCCAATTGATTTCATAGTTCTTCAAATAATATCTACCCCCTCATCCTAAAGATACATTTTTTGGCTACAATAGATGCATATATCAACTGTAGGGCAAGGAATATGACCATTAAAAATGGTCAATCTCAAAGCAACTTGTCCTTATCCCCTTTCCAAGCCACAAATTGAAGAATAAATACCTATGTGGGTAGGACGAGAAGAAGAAGAAGAAGATACATTTTAGGCAACAATATACGTTCTCCTCACCACTGAAACAACCTTAGCCATGAAAAAATCACATGAAGACACTTTCATCTCCAAATTTATACAAAATATGTACCCTACTATAGTAAAAATTGATGGTTTTGATGAGCAGGAACAACCACAATAGTTTGAAGTTTATGTTGATTTGAAAGAAGGTTTGTGGAAAGATTCACTTATTGTTAAGATTGAAAAAACGTAGTAAAAATAATGGAAATCCATCCTTCAAAATAGTGAAAATCTATCCTTCAAAAACTATGTACACACAACAGGTTCCTTACATTGCAGTTGTGGAAGAATCATATTACAATGACCTCAAGTATTATCTTCAGCACGGTACGACCCCAGATGATCTTTAAATGGGATGCTTATAGCCTATCTATCTCACCAACACATAATTATATGTTAAACAATTATAAACTTGGCTCTTTGGATGACAGGAAATTTCTCAACCAATCAAGCCACTAGTTGAGTGGAAAGATGCAACAAGCCAGGTCAGAGGCAAAGCAAGTCGACCAAGGGATGACTTTCGATTGACTAAGGAAGGGAAAAGCTAAGTCGAATTAGATCGAACCATGGGAAAAACAAAGAGCTAAGAGGTGGATTCAATTCCAAAACGTAGAGGGAAAACTTGGGAAAGTTGAATTTATTGACCAACAACTAAAAATGAAGTGTGTGGGTTGAATTTGACAACCAACGATGTGTGAAAAAAATTTGGGGGCGGATTCAAAAACCAAATGCGTAATAAAATATTTCCGGGGGTGATTTCAACAACTCACAATGAGTCAAAACGTGTTGGAAGTTGAGTCTAGTAATCGAGGTCAGAGGAAAATGTTTTGGGATGAATTTGGGTAACCAATGGTGCATAAAAAATGTGGCAAATTCGATTGTAACATTCACAAGCAAAGAAAACGTTCTAGAAGTCGAGTTTATAATTCTACCATAAAAGAAAATATCTCGGGAAAAATGGATAGCAGACATAGTGGAAACATGTGTGTGGCTCATGGGAAGCTATTAGATGCCCTGAAAACCCCATAATTCAATATCTAATCCATCTATTATTTATGGGCAAAGGGAAAACGCCCAACAAGTCAAGAATATTCCCAACGAATCTAAAAACGAAATTAGAAACCCCCAGATAATAACAACAAAAATGACAAAGATGGTCGTCGATTCTCAACTCCAAAGGTCATCGCACGGTTATTATTAAAGATATGTTAGTCCATTTACTGGACCATAAAAACCATATAAATATAAAATAAGCTTAGATAATAATGGGCACAAAATATTATTTGCTAACCCATATGTAGCCAACCATTAAGTTACAGTGCAAACAATTTCATCCATAGACAATGAAATTTAAACACGATTAACACACACACAACTTAGAATTTACTCTAGAAACCCAAACGAGAAAACCGACATTCATTTGGCTTCGGCCAAGCTCTTATATATTCAACAATGAAAAATTTACAGGGTTCTCTGGTACATATATATGCTCCTCAGTAACGTTTGGGCAACCTCTCTACATTATTCACAGCCAAAGAACCCCTTTCTCATTGCGAGGATTCATGATATAGAATGTTGAATCAAATGGGAGGATAACTAGAAGGTCAGGCGTCCCCAATGCTTCAACTTCTCTCTAGATCATATCTCTTTCATTTCTTTATTTGTTTGTCTTTTATCCCACCTAGAAAATGTATTATGAATACAATAATATATTGCCCGTCTTTACATACATTACATACGAAATTGGACATCAATCATGATGGAATGGGGCCCTTCATGCCAACAAGTTGATTTCCTTCATCATCCATGGCCTTAACAATGCTTGTGTTGATCATCTAAGAGTCCTGTGCCGATAGCCAATTGTTGTTGTCAGATTTTATTCAGATCACACCTCCCCATTGGGAGGATTTTGGTCTCAAAAAGCTGCCAAGGATATATGAGGGAAATTTCTTGTGATCTGGTTCCTCTCATACCACTTCACTTTCCTTACAATCTATCCTTTGAGACCAATCTACCACATATCTTACTTTCCTCTGCGAGTGATTTTCTCCTTGTGCTGCAAGAATGTGTCTTCCTTCAACTCCTCATGTTCATGAGGTGCAAGGTCTTCAACAAATGGAAGAACCTGATGTTATTCCCCCTCATCCATCATGGAGGGTTCGGACAACTTAAACTTTTCCATGTTCACCAATGAAATGATCTGCATATAAGGTGGAAGTTTCTGTCTAAATGCATTCTTGTTCACTTGTTCAATGATCTCAAACGGTCCATATCTAAGGGGCTTGAGTTTCTTTGTTTCTTCTTGCAATCATTCCTTACAAAGATAGAGACACACTTTGTCTCCAACACAAAACTTATGATCCACCCTATGTTAATCATGTTTGGATTTATAAAACCATTGGCTCTTCTTGAGCTTCTCTTGAACCCTTAGATTTATCTTTTTTATCTTTTCCACGAATGTGCTTGCCTTCTGTTCTTCTCCTTGTAGTTTTTCTTCTTCCTTTTTCTTTCCATAAACAATATCAAGTAGTGAAGGAGTAAAATAACCAAAACACATCTTGAAAGGAGACTTATTGGTGGAAGAATGAACTTCTCTATTGTAACTGTGTTGAATGTAGAATATATATTCGTCCCAAGTCTTTGGATGTTTTCTATTTTATCCTCTCAACAATTACACCAGTTCCATGTTTACTACCTCAGTTTTTCCATCAGTATGAGGATGGAAGGAAGTGGAGTACTTCAACTTGGTATCCATTCTCTCCCAAAGTGTTGCCCAAAATCTTCTCAAGAACCCAGATATGATGGAATTTGGCTATCCAAAATGTACCCAAACATCGATGAAAAATAGTTTAGCTGCTTCTTGTCCAAAGATTGTCTTCTTACAAGGAATGAGCATACACATTTTGCTAAAACAATATACCACTATGAACAAGTATTCATGGCCTCTACGATTCATAGGAAAACCTCCAACAAAATCCATGGAGATGCTCTCTCAAGTTCTGTTTGGCATCGACAATGGCATGTACAAACCAAGTTTTTGGTTGCTTGGTTTGCTAGTGCTGCAAAGAACACAACCTATAACAAATTTTTTCACCTGCTCCTGCATCTTTGGCCAATACACATACCGCTGCAAATTCTCCATTGTGTTTGTCACACCAAAATGTCGAGTAACCCTAGAAGTGTGTTCTTCTCTCATCAACTAAAATCTTCAGGGTATGCATAGTTTTTCTAGTTTGTACAACAACCCATCTTGGAGGTGGTATTCATTTCCTTCCATGACAACGACCACCTTCTCCTTTATCTTCTTGTAGACTCCTCTGAAATATCCATCTCCGTCATAATCTTCACTCAGAAGTTCATGAGTGAAAGGATCAAGCTGTATTATCATTCCAATTGCTGCAATCTTTTTCAGTGGTGGATGAGAGAGCATGTCTTATGTTATGTTTGTTACTCCTTTCTTGTACTTAATCAATAAATGAAATTGATTCAAGAATCCTAACCACTTGTAACGTCTCACCTGTTGCATCTTGCTTTGACTCTGTAGATACTGCAGGGGTTGATGATCTGTGTGTATGATAGTCTCTTTTCCTAAGAGTTAATGCTTCCACTTCTTCACTTCTTGTACTATTGCAAAGAGATCCTTATCATACATGGGATAATCAAACACTTCTCCATGAAACAACTTTGAATGGTAGCATACATGCCTTCCTCCCTGCATGAGTATTGATCCTAATGCATATCCACTAGCATAAGTTTCTAGCTCAAAAGGTCACTACAAATTTGGCATGGATAACACTGGAGCATCACTTATTTTATTCTTCAAATTCTATTTTCTATGTCTTACCCCAATGAAATCTCTTTCCTTTGGAAGTTATGGCATGTAATGGTGCTACTACTATGGATAAGTTTACAATGAATTTCCTTAAATACTGAGTTACTCCCATGAAAATCCTGACCTCTGTCACATTGGTGGGAATAGGCCATTGGGTGATGGCTGCAATATTCTCTGGATCTACCCTCATCTCTCCTCCTCCAATCATGTGTCCAAGATATATCAAGGAAGTCTTCGCAAACTCACATTTCTGCAATCTGGCAATCAACTGAGTCTTCTTCAAGGTCTCTAATACCTGTGTCACATGTGAGAGGTGGTATTTCCAAGTATTGCTAAAGATTAGTATATCATCCATATATACTTTTACAAAAGAATCAATGAAGGGACGTAGTACATCATTCACTTGTCATTTGCAGGTGCATTGCATAATCCAAAAGGCATTACTAACCACTTGTACAAACCTTGTCTTGTTTTGAACGTTGTCTTCCACACATCTTTTGCTTTGATCCTCACTTGGTGGTAACTTGATTTGAGGTCCAGCTTAGTGAAGAAGTTGTCTTGTTGTATTTGATCCAACAAGTCATCAATCATTGGCAAATGATATCTACTCTTGATGGTGATCTTATTCAGGGCATGATAGTCAATGAACATTCTCTAGCTTCCATCTTTCTTTTGCACCATGATGATGGGTGAACCACATGGTGATGTATTGGGTCTAATGACTCTTGCTCCAACAACTAATACAATTGATTGTTTACTTCATCTTCTTCAATGATGAACCACCTATACAACCCAATGTTATGCAGTGGTGACTCTGACAACAACTAAATCTCATGTTCAACCTCTCTCTTGGGTGGTGACTCTGATAGAAACTAAATCTCATGTTCAACCTCTCTTGGGTGGCACTCCGTGAGACTCTTGAAACACTTCCTTGTATTATGTTGAAAGTTTGAACAAACTTCAAATAAGAAAAGTTTGCTTTTCCTTTTGTGAATTTATTCCAATTGGCTATCAAAGAGAGCTATAACCATGTACACATACAAACATACATCTGCAAAAACATAATAGAAAACCTTTTACTTCTCATTTTACCAATGGCGTATTGCAAGTATAGCTTCTAATTCCTATTTTCCCAATGGCATATTGTAAGTGTGTTGAAAATCAATTGTATTAGGTTGAAAGTTTGAACAAACTTCAAATAAGAAAAGTTTGGTTTTCCTGTTATGATTTTATTCCAATTGGCTATAAAAGAGACATACAGACAGACAAATGCAAAAACATAATAGCAAATATTTTGCTTCCCATTTTGCCAATGGCTTATTGCAAGTATAGGTTCTACTTCCAATTTTCCCAATGGCAAATTGTCAGTGTGTTGAAAATCAATTGTATTATGTTGAAAGTTTAAAAAAAATTGATTTTCCTGTTGTGATTTGATTCCATTTTACTATAGAAAAGAGTCTATAAACTTAGCAACCAATATAATTTATTGCGCCCCCACACATATATAAACTTATCTTACAAAACTACCCATAATCTTGGATATATCAAACATCTTGATCGTATAAACTCTAACTTCCTAAAACCCTTAATAAAATTTGCTCATACAGTATTTGATCCCTCCACAATTATAAATCCAAGGTCAATAGACTGGTCTCCTGGTAAAATAATTCTATTCAAAGAAAAGTTGAATTCATGTGATAAAAGAAAATACAGAGAACACAACACCGAATGGATCATTAATGATTATATACTGCAAAACATCCAATTATTTTTGGCCATATGAGATCAACAATCTATTTATATCAATCAGAAACAAAATCAGGAATACTGATTAGTGCTACAACAATATCCATACAATCATTTGATGGCTGAAATCATGTGATAAAAAGAAAAATATAGAGAACACAACACTGAATTGATTCTTAATGAATATACTGCAAAACATCCGACTACTTTTGGCCAGATGAGATAGGCTGGTCTCCCGGTAAAATAAGTTGTATTAAAAAAAAAGTTGAATTCATGTGATAAAAGAAAATACAGAGAACACAACAATGAATGGATCATTAATGATTATATACTACAAAACATCCAATTATTTTTGGCCATATGAGATAAACAATCTATTTATATCAATCAGAAACAAAATCAGGAATATTGATCAGTGCTACAACAATATCCACAAAATTATTTGATGGCTGAAATCATGTGATAAAAAGAAAAATATAGAGAACACAACACTGAATCGATTCTTAATGAATATATACTGCAAAACATCCTACTACTTTTGGACAGATGAGATAAACAATCTATTTATTTATATCAATCAGAAACAAAATCCAGAATGTACCGATCAGTGTTACAGCAATATCCATAAAATTATTTGATCCCTCCACAATTATAAATCCAAGGTTAATAGGCTGGTCTCCCCAATGAAATTTCTATTCAAAGAAAAGCCGAATTCATGTGATAAAAAGAAAAATATAGAGAACACAACACTGAATTGATTATTACTGATTATATACTGCAAAACATCCCATTACTTTTGGCCAGATGAGATAAACAATCTATTTATATCAATCAGAAACAAAATCCAGAATACCGATCAGTGTTACAGCAATATCCATAAAATTATTTGATCCCTCCACCATCATAAATCCAAGGTTAATAGGCTGGTCTTCCCAGTGAAATTTCTATTCAAAGAAAAACTGAATTCATGTGATAGAAAGAAAAATATAGAGAACACAACACTGAGTTTATCATTAATGATTATATAATAATAATAATATTTCACTCAGCGATTTGACTGGTAAAGTCTACGAAGGTATACATACCCTACCCCTTCTGGATTTGAACCTGTAACCTCTTAAGAGGAAACACATTTTCTTAACCATTTGGCCAGATGATATAAACAATCTATTTATATCGATCATAAACAAAATCAAAAATTCCGATCAGTGCTACAGCAATATCCAGCAATATCCAACAAGAAAACTTATTTCTATTCAAAGAAAATCTGAATTCATGTGATAAAATGAAAAATATAGAAAACACAACACTGAGTTGATCATTAATGATTATATAATGCAAAGCATCCAATTATTTATGGCCAAATGAGATAAACAATCTATTTATATCGATCATAAACAAAACCAAGCATTCCGATCAGTGCTACAGCAATATCCAACAAGAAAACTTATAGACAAGAGCCATCAATCAGAAAAAAAAAAAATCAGGAATACTGATCTGTGCCACAGCAATATCCAACAAGAAAACTTAGAGACAAAATGAAGAAACTCTTTATTCCTGTTTCTATAGATTTGAAGTTACAGGCACAGCATAACATGACTTGATTATCACAATCC